>VXAY01004937.1:625222-751702 GCA_013399855.1 Oxyruncus cristatus | reverse complement strand
TTTTTTTTTTGTGTCATTTGTTTGTGTTGTTATAGGCTTATTCTACAACCACTAAGATAACTCTGAGATGGAGCTCTGCATAAAAAGCTCTTTATGTTTTGTCTCTCTGATAAAATTATATCTGGATGTGCCATTTTATTCACTGCTGAAGGAATTAATGACAGAAGATGACTTCACAGATTCTGTAAACTTGTGGATCTTTTCTGACAATTATTTTATTAATTACTAATTAAAATGTTCATGGGAATTTTCCCCTGTTATTATTATGGGATCTGAGATATGAGTATTTTGAGCACCTCAAGCATGACAAATCCAGGAAGGTAAAACTGCCCTCTGTCATTTGTGGCAGAAAATGTCCAATGAAGGAAAACAAACCCAGGGATTTTGCCTTTTTTCCCTGCTCTAGGATAACTAAAAGCCTTTCATCTTCCCCTTCTACATAACATATATTTAGAAGTTTTATGATGATAGAAATTTATAAATTCACTGCTTTGTTTATGTCTGAAAGGTTAATGGATAACAGAATTAGACATGATTCCAGGCAAATGAAATTTGACTAAGTGACAATGGGAATGGTGGTGGTGGGGTTTCTAACTTTGGACTAATTAAGCTTTTTTTTTTTTTAATTAGTCTATGTTAGGAATTAGCTAAATTCAGAATAAAGACTGGGAACAAGGTTTAGATGTGAATATGGCAGTACGAAGTTAATGGATGAACTTGATGATCTTAGAGGTCTTTTCCAGCCTTAATGATTCTGTGGTGCTATGGAAAAAAAAGCATATGAACTAGTTTTGTACTTAAGGGTTGAGAAAGCTTGGAGTGAGGCATTGATAAATCCTGAAGTGAGGATAACTCTTAAAATACCACCATGTATATGACACCATAATATTCTTTACCTTTTTAAGGTAAAAACAAACAGAAAATTTTTCCTGGCCATTTTGTGTCATCAAAGACATTGTAACGGGAAAAGTAATTAATGAAAATAAAGTGGGGTTTCCCCCTCACCCTGCCTCGCTGTGTCAGAGCTTATGACAACACGTCACTTACCTATTTCTATTGCCTGGTAGGCCTTTTCTGGATCATGGACCAGATCGCAGAGCACCATCAGCGCCCGCTGCTGCGTCAGCAGCTCGGCCGACTGTAACTCCTCGTTCAGCTTAGGAAGGGCCCTCCTCCCAAATGCCAGAGCAGCTTTTGTGGGATCTATATCAGGGGGCAGGTAGGCTGAGATACGAGGCTGTGCCATCCCAAAGTTTCCTGGGAAGGGTTCTCCCTATCTCTAAAAATACTCCAAAATGGCTGTACTTGGTGACTGGACAGATAATGTGCCAAAATGACACCTACTGACTTGGAACAGTGCTCTGTGTCCCAGAGGAGCTATTTTAGCACAGGTACACTGTCAGGAAGATATGAAAGAGGCTGGACTGGTGCATAGTCTTCTGGTTTAATTCTCGACTGAACACTGTGGAGAAAAAAAGATAGAGAGAAACTTAAAATTGCAGGGTGATGGAAGTAATGTTTTTCAAAGGATTAAAACAAAGCGGCCCAATGCCCCGAACCAGAAAGGGGGTCAGTATTATAATATTAAAGCAAAAGCAAGCAAAGCGACATTGTTTCAAAAGGGTTCTAGTTTAAACCCGCCCTCAGAATTCGGTAACGTTTGACAGAATGGGCGATGGCTGTCCTCCCCTTCCCTCAGCACGGAAAGCGGCTCTGCTGACAGAACCGTACGACCTCCAGTACTGAAAACTGCTCCCTAAAAAAACCCAACATACTGCTATGTTAAAAGTTAAAACGACCGCTAGACAACTCCACTTCTCTCTTCAAATCAAAAGAAATGCACTCGATAACCGAAGGCTCCGTGTCCCACCATGTCCCACCGTGTCCGCTCCCGCCCCTCAGCCCCGGCCGTCCCCGCACCGCGCGCGTGCCCTGGTTGCCACAGCGCCCGCTCTTTGCGTACGCGCTGCTTCGTGAATAGCGGCTGCTCAGCCGAACACCGAGCCCAGCCTTGCGCCAACACCGTAAGTGCCGCGTGTGGCCGTGGCTGCCGTGAGGGAGTTACGCCAATGGCGTAGTGGGGCGCGGGGCGCGGCCGTGGAGCGCGGCGGGCGCTGAGGGGCGGCCCCTCAGGGCAGGGGGTCTGTGAGGGGGCGGGCGGATGGCGCCGTGGGGCCTCGGTGTCGGGGCCGTTCTACCTCGTTTCTCTGCTGGAGTGTTCGGTCTCTTCTCGCCCCCTGTTTTCAAAGAAGTTACAGTTGAGAAAAATTAAAATTGAGAAAAAGTCAAAGTGAACAAAATGGTGGTCGAGTTACGGGCAGAAAGACAGCAGGAGAGCGCCTTGAGGTGCAAGGGTCGAAGGGAGCTCAGTGAGTTTTGGGCCACGTTTTCTTTCGTAATCTTCTCCAGAATGTCACCATGAACAGCTAGAATGTGCAATAAATGTTTCTGTTATCATTACGTAGTTTCACAGATGTTCAGAGGAAGGGATATGGGAAGAACTTGCCATTGCAATGTTGCTGGCAGAGCTTAAGAGTGTTCTGGGTTGTGAGATGTGATCTGGCATCAGGAAAAAACTCTGGGTAGCTTGTAATGTAAAATATTTGGTCTCAGTGCAGATAGTGAAATTGTCGAGATGTTTTTCATTATGTCTGAGTAAAAAAATATAATAAAGTTTTAAAATTGGATTCTACAAATCTGAAGTAATTCTGATCAGCCAGATTAAAATACATCACAGGAATAGATTCTGCTTTGTTGATCTTCAAAATCCATACAAGAAAAAATACTTTTTCAAAAAGTATTTTCTGGAAATGATTCATTTTTTTCTGCAACATTTTAGAGCGGATTATTTAAAGTAGAGTTTACTTTCCTAACTATGCTTCCGATAACTATATATTTGTGAAGTTTCGCCCTATTTCCACAGGAAGAATGTGAGCTTTTTTCAGGGTAGAAGGGGCAGGAGAAAATCGGAGACTTCTTTTATCCTTCAGTGTTGACTCTGCTTTGGGCATGAGTTTTGCTGTCTTGTCCTTCACCGTAGCTTGGAATATTGATGTTATTAGTGGTCATGACGTTAACTTATTTTATGTATGCCTTCTCTATTTTATGAATGCCTGCCTCAAATCCTTTGTCTATCTACAGGATCTGCTGGTGCTCCTGTTCTTGCAGTGTTGAGGTAAGGAGGGTTGTGATGCCATGGAGACACTATGTTCCCTGCCCTCCCCTGGTGACTGAATCCCCTTTCAGCTCTGTAAGAAGAGAAAATCTGGATCTCAGCACCGATCATTCTCAGTATTCTTAGCAGCTTTGTGTTTCTTATTTTTTTTCCCTCTAATGGTGTGTCTAGTTTGTTGATTTGGTAAATCGGGATATGTTTATGCATGTGTGAGATTTAGATTAGATTTAGATTAAATACAATAAATGTCCCTCAATTTTGATATATTTCTGTTTGGTTGCTTTGGTTCCTCCTGTACTTTTGTATTCACCAAGATTGTTGAACTGGGTTTTTTTTTTGTAGCTTAGTTTGTGAAAGAGCTCTAGAAAACGAGCAGTGAGTCAGCCTATGTACACATGACAGAAGCAAGTTAGTTTTTGAAACTCTTACCCAACTAGTGGAGTTTTTCTTTTTAGAACTGTAGTTCCGACGTTAGTTAAGACATTAATATTTTCATGCAGTCATTCAAGCTTGCCAAAAGGGTGGGAGCACACCATAAAAAGGCTCTAGATCTCTCAAATTTTATATGGTCACAGGTAGCACAAGTAGAACTATCCATATGGTAATAGATAAATACTGTAATGTTGCCTTCTTTGGTGAATAACCCATCAGCTGCAAATCTGGATTCTTTGGGGGAAAGTGGCTGTTCTGGTGTGGTCGAGATCACATGGGTGTCTGAAGTGGTTTAAAAGCAATTCCTCACAAAAGAGAATAAAACATTAATTCTAAGTAGTGAACTAGCAATTTTGTTGAGCATTATTCTTATTGTAGGGTTGTAAAACACAACTGGGGGGTTTTTTTGATATGTACTTGCTCGCTATTTAAAATTACTTGTCTGCATTCATTTGCCCTTTAACATTTTTAGTCTGCTGCAGGAGTGGGAGAGGCTTGTCTTCTTGTTCCAAGCCTGTTCCAGCTTTATCAAAGTATGACTGTTAGAATGGAAGAGCTTTCTTTTCTCCCGAAATTTGGAAATTTAAATCCTAATGAAATGCATAGCAAAATCTTTTAGCATCCTAGATTGCAGTCTGGCATCCTAAATGCTGTCTAAATTAATGAGTCCATTAAGGATACTTAGGTAATACAAAAGAGCTGTGTGATTTTTGTTACTTGTTTTTGGTGTTTTGCACATTAGAAAGCAAGACTACTAATGACTAGAAAGACATTTATATAATTCAGAATGTCTCATTAGTGGCATGCGCATCCTGACTCTAAAGCTGAGGCGAAATCAAGTTGAAATGCTGAAAAAAATCCCTTAGGAGTTTCTTTATAATTGCTACTATGCTTGATATTAGCACCGTAAGAGTTTTCCACTCCCTTAGCTCCTTGTTAGTTGTGTTAATCCTGCTCTTTGTATCCATATATACAACTGTGTTTGAAGAAAATGGAATTGTTTCCTTATACAGAATTAGGGGCCATTGGGTTTATTATGGAGCAGTTTCTGATCAGAGGAATCTGTATGACCAATAAACCCAGGTTTTTTTCTTCTAAACCCGAGGTCCTGTGTGTGGTTAAATCACTCCAACTCCGCCTTCCCGGTCTGTGGAAGAACGGGAGGAAGGGAATTGTTGCCAGCCTGTTGCTATGGCCACGTAGCAGCGGGCTGCGCTGTTTGTGTGGCTGCAATCCTGCTGCATCAGCTGCTGCACGGTGAGTCCTTCCTTACGCTTTGCTACATGATGGAAATGCTCTTATTAGAAACGTTCTTTGAACGCCACTAAGAAATTGGTACCCTATTAAGGGTCCCCTCCCCCAGCAACCCACGAGGTTTTATTGCATAACCAAATTGATATGTCTCAGGTGAGACATCTAAAAGCATTTGTGATTTTCATGTGACATTATTCTTTTTCCATGTCAGACTAGCTACTGATTTCATTCTTTCTGGGCTGATCTTGGATGAAAGTTTGATGTTGTGCCAAGAAATGTGGCAGCTTCATCTTTCTTCCTTTCTCCTCCTGACCAAATGAAATCTGGTATCCCCTAACATTTATTATTCTGCTCAGTGCAGAGGCATTTGAAACAATGATGAGCGAGATTTTTAAATTAAACGCTGCACAATCCTTTGAGGGCTAGAGTGCAAGCACTTGTGTTGAATTAAGTGAGCAATTCTCTGCCCTCCCATGGAATCAGAGTTGGCTCCTTGTAGTTTCAGAAGGTCACTGTTTGCTACTACAGCTATGCACACTGAAGAGGTCCCTTTTACATAAGAAACAGGTTTTCTTCCATGCAAATTAAGTCAAAAAACTGCCAGTTGTACTAAAAAGACAACAACAACAAAAAGATAACAAGTCTGTAAGAACTTAAGTTTTTGTTTGATCATATTGTCCCTGTATTGAGATAATTCCTGAATACTGTGTTTCTCTTTGCATATTTTCTCTCTGGTAGTATTTAACTGAATTTGGAGGATGAAGTCCAGCCTAATGCATTTGGTTCCCCCAGTGAGTAGGGACAGAATAATCTCCCAGTTTCCCAAGGTAAACATTCTTTATAGCCCATGCCACACTGATCTGTCTTTCCCTTGTGTTAATTCTGTTTTAATTTAATTTAATGTACACTTGTTGTCTTCTGTTAAAATTGGAAAGTATTTAAGAATTTCTTTCAAACTTTAATGACCTCAAATTCCCATTCAATGGCGACCTCTTTAATAATAATCCTCACTTCTTTTTAACCTTTACAAAAAGGGACTCTTGCTACAAAAGTGTTATAATATTTATCTTGTTATTTCAGCAAAACATTTATAATTATGTTCTTAAAGAGCTCCAACACTGGGGGGAAATAGGAACCATAGCTTATCTTATATATGCAAAAAAAGTCTAATTAGGAGGCTTTGGTTGAAGAATTTGAGGCAGTTTTAATTTTCTGTTTGTATAGGAACCTTAGTCATACAGTACATCAAGTGTAGCAGGCACTGTAGAAACACAGACAAAAGCCCTTTGATGTCCCCAAAGACTTCTTTATTTGAAGTATAATAGAGGAGTAAAGGACAGGGAAGGACAAGGAATTCATTTTTTCAGTTGTTCAAAAGATTGTTTTAAGGGAGTTAGCGTTTTTTCCCCATGCTTGATCTCAGCCACATATTTTGCTTTTAATTTTATGAGAAATATAACAGGTATTTTTAGGAAGTACAAGATAAAATACATCTTCTTAATTTTTAACTAATTCCTAGTTAAAGGTTAATAATAAAAACAGTGCTACACGCTTAGAAGAGATTGAAAAGGCTTCATAATAATAATGACTTGCTGGTGGTGTGCTCCCATCTGTGTTTGTCTTGTGTGTCTTAGATCACTGGGATAATTCAAGGCACTTACTGTGCTACAGAATGATGAGCACTTGTGTTTGGCTGTGGGTGCTTGGACGTTGACACTCACAAAGGTGGTCAAATGATGGTCCCAAGGAGTTTTAGAACACAGCCGTGGGGAAGCATAAATGCCTGCCAACCCAAGCTATCTCTTTTCTCATGGCAGGATAACTCTGTGCTCGACAAACTCTTTGAATAATCTTCTTGCCTGTTTTTCCTTGCTGCTTTCCTCTTGCAAAGCAGCCCTCAGCCAGTCTGTGCCAGCAGCTGTTCTCTATTGCAGTGCTACACACCTGAGGCCTGTCTGCAGCTCAAGGAGCACTTCCACGCACAGGTCAGGGCTGCTTGTCAGCAGAGCACTGCAGCAGCAGGGTAAGTTTGGAATAAACCAGGTAAGCACTGAAAGAAGTATTTTAAGTTCTTGGTAGCCTGCTTTCTTCACTGGCTTTTCCTTCCTCATTCCTCATGTTCCTCACTCCAGTGTGTTTCAAGCCAGCCAAGCCCATGCACACAGCAGTTCTCTGACCTGTGTGACAGTAAATGAATAAAGTGCCTCTTTTTCATGTAAGTGTCAAAGATACTTTTACTGCTGGCATAAGTAGCACTGAAAAAATGGTGGAACAGTTCAACAACAGTTTTTTAGCACCTTTGAGTTAAACGCTTCAAAGCATTTACTTTGTTAAAAGCCCCAGCAGATCCAGCCGTGTTGTGTTCTCTGTTGGTGTTCCAAAGGAGCAGTTAATAAAGGCTTTGGAGGGATGGAAACACAGCAGTTCTAAGTTTCTTGAAACACCTAAGAATCTAGTTTTAGTCTTTTTTGAAATTTACATGCTGAGAAGTTCTCTTAAATGATTCCTTAAAACTGGAGCAAAATTCTGGTAAATATATAGCACTGGAAAATCCAAATAAGATGTTTTAAGATGTAATAATCTTGAAGTTATTTTCTTCCCCCACTTTCTCTCTTTCCCAGAACTGTTACCATTACTGTTTAATCTCCTGAAGCAAGGCAAGAAAGCTAATCTATGTTAGAAATCATCACTATTCAGTTAAAATAAATAGGTGCACGTTTTAGTGATAAATACTTCTGTGCTTCAGTGTGAAGAATCTTCCATAAAGTGGAGCTCCTATGAATACTGACAATTAGCTCGCTATTCTTTCAAATGTGAAGTTGCTGATTACCACAAGACTTGTCATGATATACATCTTTAAATGCAACATTTCACTTGGGAGTCTTGCTAAAAAAAAAAAATTTAAGCTAAAACATGTCACCCTGAGAGGCATCAGTGACTTTACTACTTTTTTAGGAGCACAGTCACTATCTCATGTAAATTTGTTACTTCCTTTATTGAATTGAGGCATTTTCCCCTTCCAATACCAACATCTATTTGTTTTGAGGTTTGGGTTTTGGTTTTTTGTTTGTTTGTGGGTTTGTTTTGTTTTTTAATTTCCAGAGTAAACCTACTCTTCAGTTAATTTATTCTGGTAACGGAGTACAGCTAAAAAGCTTTACATTTTGGCTTTGTGAATAAAATTAAACACTTCTCTGCCACTGCTCTCTAGATGTGATTATTACTGGGTCATTTAAATAATTTTTTTGGTTGAATGAGGGTTAAAGGGCAGCCAGAGTGTTTTGTACAGTACTTGTAAAGCTTGACAGGAATAACCATTATCTTCCTTTTCCATTATCGCAAGTAATAAAACATTTCTTTGTCATTTGGAAAGCTCGTCTGAGAAATTCAGTAGCTAATGGCTGTAGTTATGACTCTGGCTATTCCATCAGTGTGTTAAATTGTCTAATCTGGGGAGTTTTTTTCCCCAATACAAATTAATGGAACACACACCTCTAAACCATCACTTAGTTTTTGCTTTTCCCTGAAGGTCATTGATTTTAGTCAGTATTTTCTCAGCAACAGTTAATCAGGCAAAGGCGTTTCAGCAGCATAGGGGCCTGTGGCCACTCAGTGTTGACTGGCACCAAAAACACCTTCTTTTTTTTTGGAAATATTAGTCATGTGGCTTACCAGTCAAGATTTGGGCTATTTAGAATAGGTAACTTGGAATCAGCATCACATGGAAATCTGATGTAACCAGAAATAGTATTCAGTAGATTAATTCCTTTGTTTAAAAAGACACTCCTTGATAGAAAAGAACATTAAACCTCTTCAGCCGTTTTTGCCAACCCAAGTTTAGGTCAGCAAATACACTTCCATTCACTGATCCACCTGTGTCTCCTCAGAGGTACACTCAGTTTCAATTTGAAGAATGCAGGCTGAGTCACCTAAAGCCCATCTGCTGTGTCCTGGGGGAGGACCTGGAGCAAAGAGGATTATTTACATGAAGCCAGCTTCAGATTAATTTTATTCCAGGTAGCCAGAAAATGTATTGCCTCTAATAACCTAGTGGGTTATTTTTCCCAGAGACACATTCTGCCGTGGGTTATTTTATTATCAGCAATTTTTTGTTTGTGTTTTTGTGCTGTTAAAGTCAACGAGGAACTTGTGGTTAATTTTAATGCAAAGGATGTAGATACTGTGGTCTTAGGTGTAAACTGTCAAACGTATACACCTGTAGTCAAAGCAATTTTAATTGAATAGAAGCTGGATTAAAATTCAGAAAAAAATAGGGAGAGTAATAAACAGAGTATTTCTGCTCCAGAAGGGTTTGTTTTTTTGGTGACCTTCTTTCTTGCAATTTAAGGCTCTGATCGTGCAGCACAGTGGCATGTAGGGAAACTTGAGACGCAGGTACATGTGCTCATCACCTGTAATTTAAGGATGTAAATCGGATTGTTTTTGAGAGAGACTGTTGAAATTGCGACTAAAACCATTTTCAAATATTTATAACAGGCTGAAGATATCCAAAGTGGTTGTGGTAGGAGACCTGTATGTTGGGAAAACCAGTCTTATCAACAGGTACAGTATATCTCAGCAGAGGGTTTGATTCTTCTGTTTCTCAAGTAAGTGCTCTAACATCTCCTTGCTGTCCACTTAGAGTAGTACTTCATGAACCTGAACTTCATGGGGTTTTTATTAAATGAAAGACAAAACTAAGTCTGTGGGATGAGAAATGCTTAATGCACCAACACAGAAGGTCATGCTCTAGCGCTTCAATCAGTTTATGTTATATTCTGAAGTACTTCTATCCAGTCAAATATGATACACAAATATGATATATGTTCTCATAAGACATCCAGTCTGAAGGCTAAACAATTGGAAAAAAAATTGAATGTCTGAGTCTTGGTTTCATGTTTTCTCCTTAGTTGCAGGGCTGTTCCCTGAACCCTTTTCAGCCATCCTTGTGTGGGTCCCTGTACTCATTTCTAGAGCTGCAAGACTGTAGAAGCTCAAGCAGGAGGATCTCTAAGGCCTTAAAGAATACTTACTTGATTCTTTACTGAGTGTTAAAAACAGCTCTTAGGCTTTTTGTATTTAAGTCCAGTGAACAGATCACTCAATTTCTGTAGCTTATTATCACTGTGACAACTTTTTGTCTCTGCTTGCAGCATTGTCATTGTTATTATTTCTTCAAGTTCTTAAGAACAACTTAAGAACCCTAATCTCATTGATAATCATTTGAGTCATTACTTATGACCCAAAATAACCCTTGTAAGTAAAACTGTTAGATACTGTACATTCCTTGACAGCCCAAAAATGTTCTGACTCTCATCTCATCCTGAGAGCTTACTATGTGTTTGTGCTTCCTAATTTGTTACAGAGTATCTCCTTTTTTTTTAATCAGTGTATTGATGTTTTCATATATGCTTCTACAATATATAGCTAACCCACAGTTAGTTAATCATTGTCTTCATAGTTTACCCTAGACAGTGTTAGTTTTGCAGTTATTTGTAGTTGTGTCTTACTAGTATTTCATCCCTTTTTTTTTAATTGCAGATTTTGTAAAGATAATTTTGACCGAGACTACAAGGCAACCATTGGAGTGGATTTTGAAATTGAACGTTTTGAGATAATTGGAATCCCGTATAATCTCCAGATGTAAGTTGAAACAGCATGGGTAAGCATCGCTCAGAGTACAGTCTCAGCAGAGCTTGTATTGCTGCAGGCTCCAGTGAAATAAAGATTTTTTGAAAATAATAAAATTCCACAAAGAATGATGGGATCTGAAAAAATGGTCCTGTACCTGGACTTGCAGTTTGAGTAAAAATTTTACCGTCTTGGATTTTTCATCCCTAAAAGATGTTACAAGCTTGCTAATGACAGTTCATCTTGGATGTCTTGTGCCATTGCAGTCGAGTTCTGCCCCTTTTACTCAAGTTTCATGAAAGAGAAGTGGAAGCTTTTGGCACAACCTTTGTCCAGTTCTAGGGTTACCCCCATCTGTCACTTGGGTTTAAAAGGCATGCTGAGCACTGAACTTGGCTTCACTGGGAGTTTTATTCCTGCAGCTATTGAGATGAGTGTTAAGGTGTCCAGTGATTTCAACATCTCTTAGGGACTAATTAATTTTCCCCAAATCATAGAAAGACTGGAGTGTTTTTATTAGTATGTGAACCTATTCTCTTTGATTTTCAGCTTCATTTGTCAGACTAGTGGGAATCCTGCCCTTCTCTCACCTGCTTTGGGTCTGCTGAAGGGAGTCCTTTGGTGTTTCCAGTGGCTGACAATGTTTTTCTGTAGAGGGCATTATGGAATTATCTGTGCTGTAGTGTGACCTAGAGCAGAAATAAGATGCTTTGCATGAGGTATTTTAGTGCATGAATCTTAAAAACCTTTTCACTCAGGAACACTTTTTCTTCTAGTGACATCACTGATGTAAAGAGATAGCTCATGGTATTTATTGCAAAATACTTAGGAACCCATTTCCCACTCATTTCAGCGCAATTGTGTTTTGGAAAATTCTGCCAGGCCCTTGAGTCCCTCTAAAACTGTAGATCCATGTATCAGTGTTTTGCAAACTGAAGCAATAAGGTTCATGAGCTACTAAACATCAGGTTGCATTATCTGCCAAGTGCTCAGGAGCTGGGTAGAACATTTCCATATGATAAGCACTAGTGCCCCCTCTTGCTGAGAGATTTCCATACAAGACAAATTTGCAAGTAGCTACGAGTGGCACCACTGGGTACAACAACCCCAAACCTCTGCAGTGCTGGCAGTACCAGAGGGCACTGCATGTCGTGTTCATTAATAAAAAGCTCTGTCTTGATTTTATTTAGTGGTGTCATTAGTACCTGGTAGACAGAGCTGTAGGTTTCTAATTTGTAGTGTATGGACAGATATCACATCTAGCAGCTGCAAGACTCTAACCTGGGTTAGTACATGTTTTATTTAGTATTAACACAGGAAATGTACAAAATTAGATTGCCCCAGAAATCCGTGCAAACAGTGTAGATGGAAAAAAAATGTTTTGAGGAAAGGGTGTTACCATGCAGAATAAAAATATTTGAATTGTGTCTCCAAAATGAACAGTATTAAAAAAAAAAAGGTTAAAACAGAGTTCACTTGTCTTCATTAAATAATAGAGCTTTACTGTATTTCTATCAGGAGTTAATGAATAACATGTTCCAGATGGTGACAGTACTCTGGTATCACATTCTTCTCCGCCTTGTGCCAGTCTGCTGCTTCATTACCATGTTTACTCAGGTTACACTGGGTTTCATTAACCTGAAATTTCTTTTTTCCCCCCCATTGCACAGATGGGACACAGCGGGTCAGGAAAAGTTCAAGTGCATTGCATCTGCTTATTACCGAGGAGCAGAGGGTGAGAACAATATTAATTTGATCCTGGCTGTGTCAGGAGGTTGTATTTTATACAGAAATGTGTATGCCTGTATGCTCCTTGGAAAGGTACCTGTAGACACAGTGGGGTGGAATGGATTGTCTGTTACTGCAGGGAAGAAGAGATGAAGAAATTGGTGAATTGGTGTGTTGTCACGTCTCCAAGCTCTGAATGTTTTGATGATGCAGTGGTAAAAATTGGCACTTGTGTCTAAGGGGAAAAGAATTTCGGTTTTGGGTGAGATGAATGTTGGAGTTCGAAGTGGGTATTTCTGGCATTTCCTTCGGTAAGAGACAATTTCTGCAGGAATTAGTGGTCCCAAAACAAAAGGGTTAATAGCACTGTAGACTGCAGACTACAGGTAAAGATGAAATAAGGTTGAAGACTAAGGACTTAAATCTTACTGCGTGCTAGAAAAGGAAAAGGAATGAGCAAATGGATAGTCTTTCATCTCCTGTGTGTTAAATCTGTTCTTACACCTTATATGTAAACATTCTCTCTTTTTAACAAGATGGGTTGGAGAGAATTCTGATACACCTTCTAACTTAATTACTTTTTATTCTGTTCTTGTCTTTTATTGCAGTTATAATAACAGTGTTTGATCTGGCTGATATCCAAACTTTGGATCATACCAAGTAAGTTTCTGCATTTTGGCTTATCCTTGAAAGGTTTTACAGCCGGTTTAATTGCCTTCCATACGTAGGTGTTGAGAACTTGCTGGATCATGAGTGTATTTTCTCTTGAGCTGAGAAATGAAAAACGACAGTCACTTGTTTGGATTGCATAGGGTGGGATTTTTCTGAAGAAAACGCAGGGCATTGATTTGAACTACTTACACTTGACTTCCTTTAAAGTCAGTGCAGAGAAAAAGGCACTCCAGTAAAAGCTTGATCCTTCCAAAACTTGACATGCAGGAAGAGATGAAGTGCACCCCGAAACCATTCTTTTTTTCCTTCATTTGCTATAAATAGAATAACAGGCTGGCATCTAATGTAAATGGTGAAAATTGAGATGCATCTCATGTATAATGTCTCAAAAGCCTCTCGTTTTTTAGGTACACTGATATCCCCAAATTATTTTCTTTCTCTGGTTTCTGAAGTGATTCTGTGGGAAGGTAGGCTGTCAAAAGTAGGAGAGAAAATTAGGAACTCAAAGTATACATAGATATAGCTAAACTTACTGGTTCAGATATGGTTTGGTTACAACAGCACGTTAATTGTTACGAATAAACTCAATTCTGCTTTCGGTGCAGGATGCAAAACCCTGTGTGGATCTATGACCCACACTGCTGTCACAGTTCAGAGCATATGTATTTCTAATGTGCTGGTTTGACTGTAATGCAGGTACAGGTTTCCTTACAACCTGTGCTCTGTCTTATTTGAATGTGTACTAGGGTACCTAGCTCATTTACATAGGACTTTGTAAAATAATATATATATTAGTGTCTCTGCTTGGCTGAAAGTAATTGAAGCCTGTGAACCTGATTTCCCACACACACACACACTCCCTTCCCTCCTTGACTTGTGTTGGATGACTCAAGAGAAACTTGATTGCCAGAGTAACAAAAATATAAAAGCTTGTGAGACAAGAATCATACAGCCTTCATTGGGAGCTGTTTTATAATGCTAATAGATTATTTCACTCCTCTTTATTCCCTTTTTTATCTAATCTGCTATGTGGTTCAGACTTTTTCCTTTTTTCACGCTTTCTTATTCCTTATCTCGATCAAAACTTTGCCTTCTCCTTAATACTAAGAAATGCCCTCTCTGTGTGCTAAAATTATTGTTGAATTTGTACTCTGAATGTGGATATGTTTGACTTTGTTAGTGGAAGACATCATATTCAAAGGAGTTGGAATAGCTCCTGATCTTTTTCTGTCTGGAAAAAAAGGCTTTTGATACTCTCCCATAAGTTCATCCTCTCACTTTTCTTGTGACCCCATTATCTGTTACCTTCTCCTACATTCCTCATTCCCTCTGACTGATTCTGTCATTTCTTTTGTATCTCAGACAGTGGCTAGAAGATGCATTGAGGGAGAATGAACCAGATTCCAGCTTCGTCTTTCTAGTTGGAACAAAAAAAGATTTGGTGGTGAGTAAATTGAATGCAGATAAGGAAACCAGATTTTCCCTAGTTCCCCTCGTGATTTCCTTTACAAGTTGGACACAATATTGTTGAGATAAAGACCTTGAGCAAAAACCTTGACAAGTAAATAGAACAGTGTACTTGGAAGCAATTTAAGAAGAGGCTTTCTGAAAAAATGGGTAGTTATGAAACATTTCTTGCATAGTATTTTTCAAGCACATACAAACATACCTAATGATCTTGAAGGGGTTTTTTTCATTTGGTTTTTTTTTTTTTTTTTAGGGACAGTGTGTTCATTATTCCAGAACAGGGAAGATTTCTTCCTTAGTTGAATATGACAGCATTGTCAGAAGAACAGGATATAATACACTCTCTCTATACCATTCTCAGTCTTGTGTTTCTCTTCCTGCAGCTATCAGTACTTAGCTTTTAAAGATTTCAAAACAAACTTGTTTCATTTGCTGCTTAATTGATTTTTTTTTGTTTTGTTTTGTTTTTAAATTTCCACCCAGCTGCCACAATATCACTTCTGCACTTTGTTTCTTACCCTCAGTGAAAATAAGTCCTGGAAAACTGCATGTCTGTCAGTTTTTGTGGTACTTCATGTAGTTTATGCTGCTTTTTCTGAGTTGCAGTAAAAGCTAAATGTGCCAGACCTGTGAGGACACACATCTGAAGCCTTGTCTAAGCTAGAATACCTTACTGGAAGTTAGTTTGTGATTTTAGAATGTAGTGCTTTCAGCTGAAAGGGAGACGAGCAAAGCAAAGGACTTTAGGTTTTAGGTATTACTTCAGTGTGAAGCCAGTGTCTTCCCAACTGGATTCATTTTACTTTTCATCTTGATGTCACATAATCATTTCCAAATTTTTAGATTTCTTCTCAATTTTGCAGGGGTTCTCCACTGTAAGACAATCTACAGAAAACTGTACAAAGATGACTGGTGTCATCCATCCCAAACAGGCTAGAAATTGAAAGCAAATAGCAGCACACTTATGATTGATGACAGAGAACAAATGAGAGGGTGAAAAGACGTGAAAATTAAGTGCAAGGCAGCAAAATCCCATTGAAAGGGCAAGAAATTTTAGTCTTAAAAAAGAGCAAAAATAAAAAGGGGGGGGAGGCCATTGTCTTACAGCACAGTAAAAACTGATGCAAGAGAAAAGTGGACATGAGACAGAGACAAAATAGATTAAACCCAAAGAACTGTTGTGCTTAGTTAGTCTCACAACTCTTCTGCTGAGAGTGATGGGGTGACAAGGATGTAACTGGGCTGTTGTCTTTCCAGCTTCCTACTGCTTATATATTGATGCAATGGTTACTCATGTTACCCCTTACTTTGTTTGAGGGCTGTGGGAGGTGAGTGGAGACTCCATTTGAAAAGCAGTTCTAAATCTGTGAATGTTCTCGCAGTCCTGTCTGATTGCACAAGCTCTAAGGCGAGGTCAGAAAGGCCGCTGAGGAACTGGAAGCCTCACAGGACAGGTGCAAGCAGTGCCTCTGGGCTGTTCCCTGCCCTAATACACGTTTGTGTTCCAGTTATTCCGTGTTGTTTCCCCAGTCAGATGCTGTGTGTGAAAGGACAGAGCTGGATGCCATCCGCTTTGCCAATGAGATGCAGGCGGAATATTGGTCGGTCTCAGCCAAAACAGGTAAATTGCTGCAAAACATGTAAAAATAACCACAGGGGCTGATGTTGAGGTGGGAGGAACTTATTATCACCCCGCCTTCACGTTTTATTGTTGCTTTTGTTCTTGCATTTTGTTGCTATTAGAAACTTCAGGTTTATTAATGATCAAATTTTATTCAAGCGTTTTTATTTGTGCTCGCACTTTCATGTTGGCAGAAAGAAGTAATTGAGCTGCTTTGCAGTGTCTGAGCATGTTTAATTCATAGGTAGTTACATAAATACACATGTGCACCGCTATTCAACACTTGCAATTGGAAAAGATTATACCACAAACTGAATTCTCTCTGTTGCTGGCTAAAAATAAAGACGCAGCACAGGGTACAGTATTCCAGAGTAAGAAAATTAGAAATTCTCTCTGCAGTGATCAGAAAGGAAGACAGATTGTTGGAGAGGCCTGTTCTGTCTTAGTATTGAGCAGTGAGCTGTTCACAGATATGCTTGTTATGCTTGATCATCTGTTGATGTACAGTTGTAAAAGACATAATTTCTGTTTTGCTCCCCAGGGGAAAATGTCGAAGAATTCTTTTCCCGAGTTGCTGCCTTGGCCTTTGAACAGTCCATGATAAAGGAGCTGGAGAAGACTCCTGGGCATATGGCCCAAATTGGGGCAGGCAATTTCATCAGTATGTGGAGTTTTGGGTTTTGTGTCTATTTTCCTTGTTTACAGCCTGAAGGACTGAGGAGGTTGTTCAAGCGTTAAAAGCCAGTTTCAAACACCTGCAAGCCTATTCATGTCACTGTCTACCCAGGTTCTACCCTACAGGAGTGACTGGGCCTGCATCCAGCTTTTGTCACCCTTAGTACTGGATGGTATAATTTCTTGTGAATTTAATTTATAACTTTTCTGTTTCCACAGACCTGGAGAACATTATGGAAATCCCAGAAGGCAACGCTCAAGTCAGCCCGAGCTGCTGCTAATTGTCAACTGTTCCTTCAAGCACCTTGCTTCTCTGCAGCACAGCACAGAGCACCTGCAGCAATGCAAGCTCTCAGGCCAGAAATAGAGAGCTTTAATTTGGGAAACAAGGGAGGAAAAACTTAGCCAAACTTTCCTTCTGAGGGTTCCCTTGCTGCTGCAGGCTCCTTGTGCAGGGTGGTACAATTGTTACATAAACCTTTCTCTGTGTAGTCAAAACATAACATCCTTAATGCAAGAAGACATTGCCAGTGCCATGTACTCACCTGTCTGCCAGAAATGTCAAAGATGATGTCATTTTAGTGTGTTGTTCTTTGATAATTCTCTGCGAGTCTTAAATAGTGAAGCTGCATTCCCATGGGGGCAGGAAACAAGGGGCAGTTCAGAATAAAGGGTGCTATCCATATGTTTTTGCCTTTTAAACACATAGTGTAAAATAACTCTGTTTTGCTTTTATGCGTTCCAAGTATTTTGAAACTATTCCAATATAAGTCTTTTTAAGTATCAGGTATGGAAGTACACAAATGCAGACTGCGTAGTTTCCGCTGTGGTTTCTCCATCCAGGAAAAATCTGTATTATTTTTCATTTTCCACTTGAAAATCAGAGCCCAGTATTTAAGTATTTCCAAGCCTAGGAGAAGTCCAGGTAGGAACTTTATTGTTTTATCCCATCTGTCTAATATTTTGCAAATGTTAGCAGGTAAGAACGCTATTCTTTTCAACTCACTTGAATAAGAAAGAATGGTCTCACAAGTGCATAATATGGAACACATACCTTCCAGGTATCCTTGCAGATTCCTTCTTTGCATTGATTTTCATGAATATTATCTACATGCAGTTCTACTTTGTTGCTAAGAGTAATTCACAGATTTCACAGAATATTCCGAGTTGGAAGGGACCCACAAAGATCATCGAGTCCAGCTCTTCAGTGAATGGCTCATATGTGGATTGAACACACAACCTTGGTGTTGTTGCACCCTGCTCTTACAACCTGGGGTTTTTTTTGTAATAACATAATAAGATTTTGGAACCATATGTGGTCTCAGTCATGAACCTGATCACCCCTGTCTGAGGTGGGAACTCAGAGCCAGCAAGGTTGGATTCCATACTGAGGTAAAGCAGCTTTAAAATGCTTTTTTCCTTTGAGCAACAATGACTGATGCCCAAAGACATTCCTTTTTCAAAGGTTATTCATTTGGCATTGCCAGAAATTACTATAACAAATACTTGGCCAGTATTTATGAAATTGCATTAGTATGCTTGATTATGCTAATTAGGTCTAAACGGCAGAAGTACAAAAGAAGTGGAAGGGAAATACACTCATTTTATTTCCCTCTAAGTTTTCCAATAGCTCACTGAATTCTACTGTTCAGTTGTGAGTATCCAGTTAATGATATTTCTCTAAAGATAAATGAGATGCTGTAAATCTTTTGCTTGCAGTAAACTATTCAAATGTATGGCCTTTCAAAATTGCTGTAAGCGCTCCAATCATAGAACTAACAAAGGAATCAAGGTGGGACAACAGAAACAATCTTTCTCTAGGAATCTATTAGCAGCATAGAACTCCCATGTTTCTAAGATTTATATCCAGCACTTCATGCTATGCTGACTTTAAAAAAAAAATATAGTATTTTAAATTTCATACTGCAATAATTTTAAATGGAGAGAAAGAAGAAAACTTATGAACGGTTACAAGTTACAGTTTCTTAAAATGTTTCTCCAGTGATTGCATTAATAACAGTATCTGGAAAACTAATTGTAACAGGCCCTTTCAGATTTGAGCTGCTCAGAAATAAGGACGTTTGTTAATAAAGCAATGTATCAAACTGAAAATACTCTAGACTCTCTGACGTTTTCCCCAATTTGTTTGATAAGAAATAGGAAAAAGTGGAGAAAAGATGATTTAAACATCTCTTTTATTACTTTTATTTCCTTATGACGTAAGTTACAGCAGCTTCACAGAAGATGATGAATAGAGATCTAAGAACTCTCTGTCTGTTTTATTGGACAATCTTCACTTTGGCAATTGTGCTGACTGCTGGCAAAGACACAAATGTAGCATTTGGTGGAAAAAATGAATCTGTGAGGGTATGTAAGGAGCTATTTATCCAAATGTGTGATATTTTGACCTTATGGTGTTCCATGTATTAGTCCAGTTCCCAAGTCTGCTTTGCAAGGATGACAAATACACACTCTGCTCGTACCCTGTGCTGGGCTGAGCGGGCAGCGTGGCCGCGGCCTCGTGTTTGCTGAGTCTGAACGAGAGGAGGAAAGCTGGTTCCCTCTGCTGCAGCAAGTCATGGTGGCTGGGCCTGGTGCTGGGTTTCAGTGCTGACATGCTGGTTTACTGTTTCCAGTGCAAAATGACTCGGTAACAAATCCAAGAAAAGATCAGGATTTTTTTCTTCCCCCTCCCCCCAAGAAATAGGTCTCCTAAGGGTTTCTTTTGTTGATGAGCTTTTATGAGATTTTATTGTATAAAATCACAGAGATGCAATCTCTTCAACAACGCAATCATGGCGCTTGGAAAATCAACTGGGACAGGTTTTCTTTTAGTGATTCAGAACATTGCTTGATGTCATTGCTGTTTAGTATCATCTGGAGCTCCAAAAAGTTCAAATACAAATGCAATACTCTGTCAGTCATTAACTGTGACTTGACAATGGCCTGACTCCATCTCTATTATATGATGGATGCTCTGAGACTGGGTTTTTTTGTTGGTGGTGTATTCCTTTTGTTTGGTTGGGGTTTTTTTCTCTTGGTTGGTTGGTTTTAAGGGCATGTTTTAGTGCTTCTGAGATTTGCCGTGCAACGAACTCAGTATTAATAATTGATCATCTAAAATGAATCTTGGATCGTGTTGCAAACAATGAGTTGCTTAGGAAAGCACAAAGGAACCTAACTATAGAAAATAAATACAAATTTGCAATAAATGTATAGTCATGTATTTATAGGTCATGTGATTCAGATCTTTCTGAATCCTGTTGGGTCCCAGCTCGAGTTTGCCTTGTGGTGTGACTGGAGTCCATTCTTCACAAATAAATCTGTCCCCTCTGTGCCTTTTCAGGTTTCCACCAATAGAGATTGTTCTAATATAATGCATTGGTGAGTGAATGCTCTGAACCCCACTCTTTATCACGTCCTCTGAGCAGGACAGTTAAAATGAAGTGTTTGGCAAGTTGTAGGAGAATCTGCATTTGATAGTGGAGAGGGTTGCTCAGTTTCCTGTGTTTCTGGCCATAAAATTGTTCTTACAGCAAGAAATTGCCATTCCCTGAATTTTGAAGGAGAGTTCCTTCATTTCTGGGTTCACAGAATGATTTATACTGCATGGAACATCTCAAGGCTTGCCAGCCTTGTCAAACTCTCCTAGAGTTCTGCTCTATGTTTACAAAAATCCAATTGCATAGTTTCAGCCACAGATTAATCAGAATTCATGTTTTAATTCTCATTTTAAGAGCTCAGCTTATGTCCTACGGTTATTTTGTTTTTACAGTTTGTTTTTTTATTTCTTACAAACCCTCCTGTTCTTTCGCGTGGGATCAGGCTGAAGGACAGTTCCTAAGTGACAGTTCGAGAGCTTTTTCCCTAAGCCAAGCGGCTCCTCTTCCCACAAGAGGGAGCCCGGCGGTCGCTGCAGGACGAGATCCGTGCCGGCTCGGAAGGGCTGCGCGATCTCTCGCAGGCCAGCAGAGGGGATGTGCCGGGCACGCTGTCCATAGTTTAGCTCCTCATTGCAGGATTCTCAGTCTCAAATCACAGGTATGTGTCTGCCACCATAGTCTTAATGAAATTTTGTATCCTATTGAAATGCTGAATGCATAAAGTGTCAGCAAAGATTCAGAGAGCTCTTCAATTCCCAGAGGAATTTCTGATGTTGTGGTACCTCAATAGGTAAAGAGGGTGTAGTTGCTTAACAGTATTATTCACTTAAAAGTTAAGTGTGCACATAGAAATCCCTCATCTGACTCATAGGAATTCTTACTCCCTCCAGAAAGGGCACCAAACAGAAAAGAGACATAAAAAACCAGGATGGTGAGACCTCAGTTAAAAGCACTGTGTGAATTCAGGACACGTCCCTCGGATGTGACATACCTGCCATTATCAGAACCATGCCAGTGCGGTCCGAAGGTTCAGGTTCCAGAAATAAATTGCACGTCAGAATTTCATTCGTCCAACTGGCACTAAGCAAACAAATTGTATCAATGGGGAAAAGGCAATTTATTTTATTTCTGTGATAGATTGAGAGTTCTTGGAAGATTTATAGAGTTATTTATTGAACATACAGATTTTATTATGATTTAGATTATAATCTGTTTTCCATATAGGTCAGCCAAAGCCTGTTATGTGTTAAAAGCTGAGGAAACAAGTGCAGGAAAAGAGGTTAAAGCCAGGAAACAAAAACCAAGAGGGATGAACTATGCAAAACGGAATGATTAGCCATTTGTGATATGTCTGAAAATACCCAAAAATATTTTGTTTGGCATATAAAAATGCATGAAGAGAAAAACTTGGATTTGGAAACAGTACATATCTCAAAGGTAAGAGAGCTACTCCTGTGGAGTTGTGCTTTTCATTCTTAGGGGATTTAATTAGTTCTTGTTGGGGCTATATCCCACTCTGCTTTCTAACAACAAGTACCAGAAAAGATCCACCTCACTGCAGAGATGACAGCAGCAGGTTTATGGAGGACATGGGGTGTACACATCTCACCTTTTCCTGTCATCCAAACAGGCAAGGTGGAACTTCAGTTGTTACCATTTTTTCAGAGGTTGAATTAATACATGGAAGGGACACAGGGCTTAAGCAAGATCATGTTCTGTGATTTCAGGAGTAGTACTCAACAGCCAGACTTTTGTTTAAATCATTTGCCAGCCTTCACCCAGAGCTGGGGCATGGGACTCTCAGGTTATTTGAGCTAGGATAATAAACAGGACGAAAGTGAAACTAATGCAGAACAAAGTAGGCCTTATTGCTGGTATCATAGTTATTTTGCCCATCTCAGAAATCTGGGTTGTCATTTATTGGCAAGGAAGGTGGGATTGAGGGAATGACAAGCCTGCTACCAAGCAGCACTCACAGGAGTAGGGGAAAACGTGACCTTTGAAGGTGAGCTGCATCAGTGCCTGGGGGAGAGCCTTGCTTCGAGCACAAGAGAGCACAGAGACGTGCTGGTGTTTATACATAATATATGAGGGCATGGCTGTACGGACGAGAATGGATACCTCCCTCTGCACACTGTGTGCATGCTGTGCTCTTGCCTAGGCTTAGGCATAGCCGTATCTCTATGGTGCGATGATGTCCAGGGCTGTGGCTGCAAGCGCGACTTCACACGTCCCGGCCTTTGTCTCGGGCAGTGGCGGGCAAGGGGCAGGGCCCCCCCAGCCCCGCGGGGTCCCGCGGCCCGGCCGGCCCGGCTGCCCCTTTAAGAGGCCCCAGCGCCGTGTCAGTGCCTGCGCCGGGTCCTTCCCTCTCCTCCCCTTCCGCAGCGCCGGGGCCGGGCCGCGATGTGCNGGGGCCGCGGGGCGCCCGGGCACGGCCGGGTAGTGCCGGAGCTCGGCCCGGACCCGCCGCCGCAGCGCCGCTCCGAGCCGAGCGTGTGCGCCCGGAGCACAGCACAATAGCCGGGAGGAGGAGACAGGGAAAGGGGCAGGGGGAAAGGAGGAGAGAGAAAGAGAAAGCACAACACGGGGGCCGGCGAGGCAGGACGGAGCGGAGGAGGACGGAGCGTGGCTGCGCCGAGGACCGTGCCCAGGACGGCGGCGGCAGGAGGTGGGTGGGGGGCGATATTTACCTTCCCTCCCCCGCCCCGAGCCTGCTCCTTTGTCCACCCACTTTGAAGTGCTCGGGGATCGCCAGGGTGGGAGCATTGTTGTTCGCCAGCAAGCGATCAGTCATGCCGGGGAGAGAGTAGCGAGGGGACGCGGGGCTGGGGCCGGCAAAGGCTGAAGGAGACGGGGAGGAGAGAGGATTGCGAGAGAGGATCGCCGCTCGCCTCCCAGTGCCCCTGCATGGACCGTGAAAGAGACGCGCTGAGCTGACCCCGCCGGAGCTGTTTCTGCTTCTACATGTGAGATCCGGTTGGTTTTTTCTCTCCACCTCTCTCTCTCCAGCCTCCTTCTCGTATTCTCCAGTTACTCCCGTATGCAAAATGGTGGACCCTGTGGGGTTTGTGGAGGCTTGGAAAGCACAATTTGCAGACTCTGAGCCTCCTAAAATGGAGCTGAAATCTGTGGGAGACATTGAACAGGAGCTGGAGATGTGCAAAGCATCTATCCGGAGACTGGAGATGGAGGTGAACAAGGAGAGGTTCCGCATGATTTACCTGCAGACTCTTCTGGCAAAGGAGAAAAAAAGCTATGATAGACAGCGATGGGGTTTTAAACGTGTTTCTCAGTTGCCTGAAGGGGGTGCAGAGCAGCAGATCCAGGACCTGCATCATCACCAGTCTTCTGACCAAGACGAATATGAAAAAAGCAAGTCACACCACGGGGAGGAAAAGTTCAAACCCAGGATCCCGTCTCTGCGGAAGCTGTCTACCCAGAGTGATGGGTCAGACCTGTCCCCTTTGGACAGCCCCCATCACGGAGAAGGAGAGCAGGACAGGTCTAAGTACTATGGGGAGGAGAAACTGAAGAAGGTTGTAGAAGATATGGAGAATCGCTGTGATACAGATGGCTCTCCTTCAAAACACAGGTCGGCTTCCACTCGTAGGCTGGTGGGATCTGCTGAGAAGGAGGGATCATTTGAACCTAAGGAGAGAGGGAACAGCACCAGTGTGGCAGCCCTGAGGTCCAATTTTGAGAGAATGAAAAAGGTGAACTCGCATTCTACTGGAGATAACAAGGATGTTGTTGAAAAGCCCTTTTATGTGAACATGGAGTATCATCATGAGAAGGGTCTAGTAAAGGTCAACGACAAAGATGTTTCTGATAAAATAAGCTCCCTTGGCAGCCAAGCCATGCAAATGGAACGCAAGAAGTCTTTGCACTCCCTCCCTTCTAACATGGTACCCAGCTTCAGCGAGTTCCAGAGGCCTGCCTACAGGGGAAGGTCCTCGGAGAGCAGCTTTGGCTATGATGGAGAATATGAAGATGCTGAACTGAACCCCAAGTTTCTCAAAGATAACCTGATTAATGCCAACGGCAGCAACCGCTCACCTTGGCAGCCCATGGACTTCCAGCCGTATCAAAGTATCTATGTTGGTGGAATGATGGGGGAAGGAGAAGGAAAAGGACCTGTTCTGCGAAATCAGGGCACAACTGACCAGGAAAAACATCTCACGTGGCCCAGGAGATCTTATTCCCCCAGGAGTTTTGAAGACATTGGAGGAGGATATACTCCTGACTGTAGCTCTAATGAGAACCTTACTTCCAGTGAGGAAGACTTCTCGTCGGGACAGTCCAGCCATGTCTCCCCCAGCCCCACCACTTACCGCATGTATCGGGATAAAAGCCGTTCTCCCTCCCAGAACTCTCAGCAGTCCTTTGACAGCAGCAGTCCACCCACCCCCCAGTCTCAAAAACGGCACAGGCAGCAGCAGGTCATTGTGTCTGAGGCTACTATTGTGGGTGTACGAAAAACAGGACAGATCTGGCCAAGTGACGGAGATTTGCCCTCTGGGAGGTGTCACCAGGACAGCTGTTTCCATGGGGATACAGGTGTGTACCAGCTTTTTGTTGAATATGTTAAATGGATAGAGCAGGGAATGGCATTGTGGAAAAGAATGGGATAGCCTGGGTGAATTGCTGTGAGCAGGCAACTGTTTCATGTGAGAAATCTGTGTTTATTTTGTAGTTCTGCTGTTTCAGGAAGGTCCTGCAGAAGTATACATCAGGCTGCATTTTAGGAAGTCAGCCTGGATTGCAAATTCCCAGAAGGGTCAATTCAGGCATCTGGAGAGAATCAGTGGAGTCCCATGGTAATCAGTTCTTAAAGTTTCAGTATGAACACTGAGGTGAAAGGGGGCCAGGACTTCAGCAGGTATTCACCAGCTGTGGTAAACTCATCACCAGATCACTCCCTTCCTCATGTTCGTGCACTAAGGAGTAGTTAAACTCTACCTCAGAGGTGATAGTGTGCCAGCGTGCTACAACCTGAGGGTTTTGCTGGAGCTTTCCCGATAATGATGCTGCTCCCACAATCTTGTTTTTTCCTGTCTGTATTAATTGGAGTGCTCGTTTCTCGTTCTGTCTCGTGTCAGCCTTCAATTAGAGCTGATTGGAGGTGATGATCGTGCAACCCTGTTCTTGAAGCTTTCTGCTATCACTGCGTAAAGGAAGAACTTGGACTATTAGGAAGCCCTGAGGGAAAGATGTTAATTTGATTTCAGCAGAATCACACTTTTTGTTTGGGGAGGAACAGGCAATGTTTGAACCCGTTCCTATGTAAGCTATTCAGGCATGCAGGTGTGTCTGTGGAATCACAGTGAATTTATAGTTGTTGGAAGAGGCATACAAGGAACTATGTTAATTCAGATAGATTTATTGAATGTATGTGGACATCTGAATCTATTTAGCAAGGCAAGGCACACAATGTAAATAGTATCTTGTGCTAACACCAGTAGTCATTTATGCAGTAAATGAAAATCAAATCCAGGAATGAAAAAAAATTAAGAATGTTTGTTTTGACAGACTTCTGTAATTCCAAATCTGTGAGTTCTCTTGTGGATTTTCTTTGTCTCTTTGAATGTCTCATTTTAATAAGGTGTTAGTATGTTAATTGTCAGTGGGACCAAATTCCTGAAGTGGTAGGTGAATTGAAAGGCCTGTCCAATGCTGTCACTGTCTCAGGTTATGTGAGTTTGTTGTGTTAGTTCTCAGAGGAGTAACTTTGCAGAGGGGAGATGCCTGGTTCTACTCTCCCTGCCGATTGTTTTTGCCGGCAGTACTTTTGGGAGCAACAACAGAGGGAGAACTCTTCCCTGCCCCACCACCATCCTCATCTCCCGTTGTGTTATTGGAAGGCTGGATGGTTGTGGTGGATGTTCAGTGTACATGGAAGCTCTGCAGCCTGTCCTCACATCCTTCCTTACCAGACTGGGTGTCCATCCCTGTTTTCTCTCTGCGTTCTTGCTGGGTTTGCTGCCTGTTTGTATCTGAGGGGTAGCACTTGCAGTGCAGGGGAGAGGCTGGATTCTGTGCTCCTTTGAACTGAGCTGCAGCCATCTGTCTCTGCTCTTGTTTACTGATGCTCTTTAGATGACTGGGAAGCCTCCTGGCAGTTTCAGTTTTTGCAGAAGGAAACAAAGGGGCAAGAAATAACAAGGGTTGGTAAAGCTTGAGGATAAATTCAGCTTTGAGAAAGGCTGTAGATTATTTAAAATAATTTAGCTGGGATGCAGTGATAAAAAAAAAAAAGGGCTGCTGAAAAGTCGAAACACTTAGAATTGCTGGTTGTGCTGGAAAGCTTTGTGACTTGTTCCTGAGGATGACCACACATTGCAGGCAAGGACAGAATGTAACTGATCCACCTTCTGCTTTCCTCAGCAAAGGGGTAACATGGCAAGCTTAGCAGGAACTTTCACCAGATGGCTAATCAGTGCTGTCTTGCATATTAGCTGGTGGCAACTTTTTGCTTAACCAAAAAGGCTTATGCCTTTGGGAGGACTGTGTTTCTGATTAATTCCGACTGAGCATCATTTTATATGAATTTTATTTCTTTCCTGATTAGGAAGAATTTTGATCTGAAACCAACTGGCAGAACCTTTCTTTCATAAAACAAACAAAAGGCCTGAGAGACCCCTGTGTGATTAGCTGGCTGGCTCCCATTCCCAACTACCATGCTCTGATGAGGATTGTTCTCCAGCACCACATGACACAGAAGCAGTTCACAGATCCAGACAGCTTTCCCCACACCTGTGGTTTCTGCCAGGCTTCTCTGAAGTTTTGCTTGAACAGAGAGAGCAAATTTGAATGACAGTAGGTTCTGGCCATCCTTAATGTTGATCAGCATCAAGTGGGGTTTATTCAATAGTGTTTGACTTCTCTGTGCATTCAGATTTCTGTGTGCTTCCTACCTTTGCCTTTGATGGCTCTTCCCATAATAATGCTGAATGTGCTGTGGGCAGGTGCAACGTGACATTTCTGTCTGGATCTGCCATCCCAGTGCACCTTCAGCTTGGTCAGCAGACACGTGCTGTTCTGTCCAAATTATTTTGTGAGTTCATAGACCAGTGATGGTTTCCTTTTGTGTTACAAAAAAAAGGAATCAACTCTCAAGTGAATGAAGTCCAAGCCAAAATTTGAATCTGGGTTCTTGGAGATGAGTTATCAGACCAAGGTACTAGGCTTTCAGTTTTTTCCAAGGAGCCGAATCAGAGCTTCAGGTTTGAGATTTGGTAATAGCTGTACTTTCTATTAAACGTACTTAATAGAGCCTGGGCAGAGATATTTATATTAGGATTAATTATGCATCACTAATTTCCTGTAGTGGGAATAGAAAAAAAATATCACATCTTAACTTTGCATTAAGCTTGAATATCTTTACTATGATTGTGAAGGAAGAACAAAACATTTAAAATTCAGCCTACTGTTAAACATTAGGTGCAGACACAGACACAAGAAGAGCCTCTTGTGCATTTGTGCTTATAGTCAAGGGGGAATTTGCATAGTGCTGTTCTGGAGTGATGGGACCTCACCA
This sequence comes from Oxyruncus cristatus, assembly GCA_013399855.1. NCBI lineage: Eukaryota > Metazoa > Chordata > Aves > Passeriformes > Cotingidae > Oxyruncus > Oxyruncus cristatus. The sequence continues at coordinate 724,127 of VXAY01004937.1, read as the reverse complement.
TGGCCTTGGCTGGGTCAGTTTTTAACTAGTGGCAGTTTGCTACTGAAGAAGCACACTGGACTTGTTGCTTGGCTTTGTAGCTTGTTTCATACGATCAGTGCATGCTGTCTCAGCTCTGTGTGTGAAATGATTTTATCTCATAACAACATGGAAACTATTTGGACTCCACATAAATAATAGTTACCTGCCCAGCTGCTTCCCTCAAGGTGCCCCAGTAGAGACTTCTGTTCACGTGAGGAGACTTGATGGTGCTCTGAGTGTTCTGCCAGGCTCTTTATCTAGACAGCCACCGACAACCATAGTGCTCAGTGCAAGGTCAGTTTGGGATATGTGTCATTTAATTCCACTGGGAGTGAAGTTTTACTTATTTTAGCTGCTACGAAGCGTGGGAGTGCTGAATGTCCCTTTCTGGAGAGCATGGAACATTCTCTGTGTTTTTAGTGAGTTTTATGTAGACAGAGAAAAGAGTCGTGAAATTTATGCATGTGAACCGCAGAACTCAAAATTCTTGTTATCTCAGCTGAGCAGAATGCCATTTTAAAGCTTCTACTTACCTAGAGCTGTAGGTTCTTCAGTTTTTGTGTGCCTTGAATGCCTGACAGATAGACAAGCATCTACATTTGCTGCTGTTAAGCTACACCTTGACACTACTTATTTGCAAAGCCCCAAGCAAGCGTGCGGTGTTTCGTCACGGGAGGGCCTCGTTCTGTACTAGTTTCTGCAGGGGTCTGTTCCCAAGTTGCTTGAATCTTCTGAGGTCTTGGACAAGTTCCTTAATGCTGCACTTCTTCAACTCACTCTTGTATTCTGAGATTTTTAGTTTGAAGGTGTAGTTTGAAAAGTTCTTTGCAGTGTTTTGGTGGTACAAAGGCTCCTGAGGCAACATGACAGTCTTGTTTAGAAGCACAACTTTCCTTTGAGCAGCTGAGGCAGACTTCAGTCCACAGTGTAGTGATTCTTCCTTCTGAGGGACTGAAGTGTGGGGACTTCCATAATGTGCAGGCTGCTTGTTAATTTTAGGGGCTGCTGGCCACAGGTCCTGCTTTCCTTCTGTGACTTGCATTGGATCAATAATGAGGTTTAAATATTCTCTGAGACTTGTTTAGTTCATTTTGCTGTTACTTTCTGTACGAGTTTTAATCCTTTGCTGTGATGATCAGTGGATTTCCTAGGAGCACTGATGCCAAGATGCTGTTTAAATGCAACCCCCCACCCTGCCTTGCTTTTCAGCGATTTAGTGGCTTTTGAGATTTTTGAGATTATCAAGATGCCTGTGCTACCACTCCCTGCTTCTTAGTCAGGGGGAGTGAAGAGCTCCCTCTCTTTCTCTGCCAGATTTCTCCTTCCCTCCAAATGAGTTTAATGGAATCTATGGAGCTTCTGCTTTATGTCCCCAGTGATTATAGTGGACTCTGAAGTCCTGTTGGTTTTGTTCCTTCTTCCACAACAGTTGCTGATGTTGTGGCCTATCATAGGTAATGGTGTGCAGACAGATTTAGTTTAACTTTTCTTAGGTTCACCCCAGATCATGGAGTTTTTCCTACCCCAGTGTTCAGGTTCTTCTGCAATCACAAAGCACCTGCCTTTGAAATGAGAGTGCAAACCAGCCCAGATATTTGTTGCCTGGTACTGGGAAGCCCTGGGGAGTGCTGGTGTCACCTCATGTGTCTGTGTGAAGGTCACTGTCGTGGTCCATGACACAGAGATTGAAGTGAGACTGACTTTGCTATGGGGTAAGCAGACAGAGAGCTTTGAATTCTGCAAGTAATGGGTCAGGTGGAAAGTTGCTTAACCCTGCATAAGTACCAACAGTCTCCCAGTGGTCTCTCTGGCAGCAGAGCTGAGCTCACTGTGCAGCTGCCGTTGCTGTGTGAGGGCCTGGGCCCATTGCAGGCAGCCAGTGACCTGTGGCTGGGCAGGTGAAATAGGTTATTAGTGCAGGCTTAAAGTTGGGAGTGTTGCAGGAGCTCAAGTAGGACCAAGCTGCAGCAGAGCCTTAGGGATACCCATCCTGTGATGAGCACAGACTAGAATGCTGTGCTGTCTGCCCAAACCATTGGATTGGTGATTTCCCAGAGCCAGGGGCCAGAGCCCTAAAGCTTAGCAGTGAGCACCACACAAGATGATGACAAAGAAAGCGAGGAGCTTGCTAATTTGTGGAACTAATTGCTCTACCATCTTCCCTAAGTGCTTCCATTTGTCTAATATCTCTGGTTTGGGTATTTGGATAAGATGCTAAGTACTATGTTCAGTCACTTCTTCATTGACAGCTTGCTTTTCACTGCCACCACAAAGTTTCACCGAGGCCTGAGCAAAAGTAGTAGAAAAGAGATGAGTGGAATGGCAAATAGGTATTTTGAATAACAGATTTGGGACAGAGGAAAAACAACGTTTCGTTAGAAAATGTGCTAAACCTTCAAGTGTGGAAATGCTTATTTGAATACTGGGCAACACACCACAGCTAATGATACTGACTCTTAGAAGTAATGTTGGGGGTGGGGAGTGTGATTTGTAATCCAAATTTGGCGTTGCAGGTGGTCTGAAAGATGGGCCAGCAAAGAAGACAGAAGCCTGTGGAGGTTTGGGTCCCAGTAGTAGCCTGGAAACAGTTCTTCCAGTTCTAGCATGTTTAGCAGTTTGCTCTCTAATGCCCTCCCTCTCTCCCCAGCCTCTTAGGGGTAAACAGTTATCATGCAGAGGCAAGGGGGACCTGTATTTCAGCTTCAAGGAATTTTGGAGGTCAGTCCATAAAGGGTAATGAGGTGAGACTTGGCAAGCTGTTTGAGAATTGCTCCATTTCAATTACCATAGGGAAGCGTATTGCTGTTCATGGAAATCAGCGTTCATTGGAGGCACAGCTTATCTGGAGCTTGCTTTCCCCCAGAGAAACCAAGACCAGCACTTTGGGGTTTCTGGACTGTCTCCTCTTTGATTTGTTCTACCCAGTCAGATAAGCTTGCAAAGGATAGTAAGGGCCTGATCCTGTTCTTTCCCTGGTGAAATGTCATTGGCTTTAGTAATCTTTTGCTGGCACACATAGGAAGACAAACGGTGTTCTGCTGCAGGTTCAGTGGCGGATACAGAGGGGTAGACTGCAAGGGACGAGAGAAATGCTGGCATGGATCAGCTTGGGTGAACTGCATGTGAATGAAGTACTTCCAAAACAACAATTTGAGTGTCTTGGGTTACAAAGCAGGTTTTGGCCAGCTCGCTGATGGCACAGTGGATTGCTTTCCTGATCATATCTTTAAATTACATGTGATGTGAAAGTAACCATAAACTGTAGGTAAAAACGTTGCTCTGTCTTACTGCTGAGACAGTTTTACAAATGCATAACTTCTCCAAACTTTTCTCAAATTGTACTGTGTGTGTTTTGAACAGTAAAATTGTCCTGTGTAGGACAACATGGTGTATTTGTGTCACAAAATCTGCTTGCAGTTTGCAAATCTTCCTGTTACTAAAACAACAAAGCTTGTCTCCCTTTTGTCTGCTTCCCAACTGCCAAAATGGTATCTCTTAGACCCTTTCTTAACCAGGTTATGGCTGATGCAGTAATGAGATTATTGCAAATGTAATTGGAATCTCTGCTTTAGAGAAAGCTCTGCCCAAACGTGGCAGCTGGAGCCGATTTAGTTGCTCCTGGCTACATGAATACACGAGGAGTACGTGTGTGAGAATCCACAACGATTGTACCCTGTAGGAAGAGGGAATTAGTAAAGTTCAGTGTGTTGGTTTACACAACTGAACTGTGCCTCTTGGTATTACAGGCCCTTTGCATAGTTGTTATTGTCTGTTATTTTCTTATTTGCAGTCATTTCACCAATCTGTGTTACTTCTGGATGGGTATTTTATTAATTTTTTAACTTTATTTTGTGGAGGATAAGGATTCTTTTCTAGTAGAATAAATCCACCACCGTTTTCCTTCTTTTAAAAATAATCTATTGAAAAAAAACCCCAAAACACCCCATCCTCTTTTGGAGATTCTGCGCAGGTTCTGGAGTACCCGAAAGCCCCAAATTAATTGCAGATTGGTCTGTGACTGCAGCACAGCAGCAACTGTAGCAGGCTGCTGTGGCTCACACAGTATTATCTGAAATCAAAGCAGTCAGCTTTCCCAGGAATTACTCAATAGTGAGCAGCTCGTGTGTGTGCACTCCTGGATGTGTGGGGCAGTGACTGTGCGGCCTTGGCTCCCTGCGTGTGTTTACTTCTTCTTAAGAACTTTGGAGTATCCTCCGCTCAACACTGAAATGCCGCTACTTCTCTGATGGGATATGTGCCAGCTATTAAGATATCAGCAATTACACACTCCTTGGCTGCAAAGCTGGGGAAGGAGTGCCCATTTTGAACCCCCAGTAAGGGTGAGGCTGGAGCAGACTCTGGTTGTTAGGACAGCTTTAAACGAACCCAACACACAAAAAGCTTCAAAAAACCGACAAAACCCTCAGTTGCCTACAGTCACATCCGTGTGTTCTTCTAAAATGGGCCAGCAGCTTCCTAGAATAATCTGTTCTGAAGAAAAATACCTCATTCCCTGGAGCATCAGGCTTCAAATGTGTCTGAACTGCTAAAAAGTAAATGTGATTGGTCTGTTGTCACTGGGGAGGTGTCACACGCAGGCACAGCAGGGATTTGCTGCAGTCTGCAGTTCCATCGCACGCTATGACTTTGCCCACGAAGACAGTAAAGGGCTGGCTGGGCTCAGGGCTTCCCAAAAGAGATTAGATTATGGTGCTTAGGATGAGCCAAGGCACAGAAAGCATGTTTCTGTGGCTGTGAGCATCCAGCTGCCTCAGTTCACAGCTCACTGCCTCATCTTGTTTCTGCTTCCTGCTAACCCGTATCTGCTCCGGAAATTTTTGCGTTGTGGTCTGAAGTGACATTACTACTCGAAGCTTCAGAAAATAATATACTGAGGAAGTGAGTTGGTAGGTGTTGGAGGACGTGTGTGTGTTTCCCCCTTCACCTCTTCTGCAGACCCCTTTGTTTGAATCCTTTGGGGTTGAATGAGTGTGGGAGTTCCCTTCCCCTGGGTAGGACACTTTTGCCTTACATTTTCCTGAGGTGGTCATGGAACCTCTCAGTCTGACAGAGAAGAAATCACTGACCTCGCTCTAAGAAAACGTAATAATGCCTCAATCTGACAATTGTCCTTGAGAAAATTGTGGTATTTGAATATATTTGTCCTTGCCTGCTGTACTAATTACTTGAATTTGTGGACTAGCCAGCAGAGAACGTCCAGTTGTAAACTTCTATTGCAGTTCTCCAATCTAAGCCTAATTGTGGTGGATACCAAACCCAGTGCTTTGCTGGGATTAAAGGTGTCTTGTGTAGGTGATGGGCATCCTGCACCACATCAGTGCCTGCAGCGAGGAGCAGAACATCTTACACTCTGTTCCTTGTACTACTTTTCTTGTTTTCCTTTAATAGAAGGCTGATGAGTGAAATCTGAATTGCAATAGTTCAGTTTTTTTCTGGCAAAAAAGGGGGCCAAGAGGTCCCCATACTCTTTTCTGATGATAGGGATCAAGAAAATTCCATGTTTTCCCTTTGGTGTTTCAGGTGGAATATTGAGCTACAGGCATGACTGCCTTCTTGAATTGATGTGTACTGAATGACAGGGAGGAGAGGCTGATTGTGATTTTGAGTTTGTTTACATGGTCTGGTGCTCTTACCATTCAGATGAGGGCTGGGTTCTGCTTCATGTGAGAGCAGCAGCTCTCTCGTATCTTATGAATTTATATGAGGGTATCCTGAAGACAATTATTTTCCACTCCCCCAGGTTCTTAAGTGATGTTTGAACACATAACCCAGAGAATGCAGACCATTTTGGCTTTGGGGAGGCACTTCCTCAGTTTGATTTGCAGAATTTCCTGAAGCTTCTCCTAAGCACAGCTGAGCGCTTTCACAAAATCATAAGCCTTTCCTTTTGCAGCTGTTGACAAACCATGCTGCTTTGTACAGAAATATTTATATAGGGTTTACACATCACTTTGACCCTTCCTAATCCACATTGATCCGTTACAGCAACTTCTCTGTGCACGGAGTGAAATAACTTTGTTAGCAAACTGATGGTATTAAGGTGGGGGGATGTGTATCCCAGGAAGATGTAGGAGACAAAAGTCCTGCTGCAGGCTGCCTTTCAGAGTGAGGGGCACATCCTGGCAAATCATCTCAGCAGAGTTTTAGTCGGTGGTTGAGACTATCACGCTCTGTTTTGGGCACTTGAGAGCTCTGTGGCAGTTGATTTTTATCTTTATGCTCCCGCTGGTGTTCAGTGTCTCTCACCACTGAAGAATTCTGAGAAGGTCCACCAGGGAGGTGAATGGTGGGATAATGGGACCCCAGCAGAGGAGACAATCTGGCACTGCCTGAGGTTAATAAAGAACGAGCTGTGCCTGGAAGAAGCAGGTGCCCTCACCTGTGCTGTGGAGGACAGACAGGTGTTGGTGCATCAAATTCAGCTTCCAAGGGAGCCCCTTGAGTACATCCAGGGCAGTAGGGCACTGAAGGGACACCTCCAGTACAATTCACCTGGTGACATTTTAAGAATGTGAATGCCTACCGTGCAGTCACAGAGCTGAAGTCAACTTTCCATTACCAGAGTTTTTCTATATTGGTAAAAGGGGCAGTATTCTCATCAGGAAAAGAGGTGCATGTTTGGAATAATTAGCAAGGAAGGAACAAGAGAGTTTAGTGAATTTGGGGTTTTTTTGCTTGGGTTATTGTTTTTGTTTTATTTAGCGGTTGAACACACCAGTGGCTACTCTTGAGAGCTCTAACAGTATCTTGGGAAAGAGTTGATCCAGGTCTTGCCAATGCCAGGGGATTTCTAGTGACTGTTTTGCTGTGACTGAAGCTCCCCAGCACTAGTTGTTTGTTTCTATATAACTACCTGCACCAGATTTTCTCAAGATATCTTGATTTTAAAGTGTGGGCTTGATCTCTGACTTCAAAAGAGCTGATGGGGTTTTCACAGGCCTAGGTTATAGATGTTTTAAAACTGACCTGCATGCAGCTTATGCTGTTGGGTTTCAGCAATGCTGCTGTGGCTGAGAGCTGGCTCTGAGCTGTGCTGGGCAGGCAGTTCAAAAACACAGTTCTGGTTTAAAGTTTCTCTTACCCCTTGGAGAACTGTGTTAGCTCTCTGTGTGCATCTGCCATGCCTCCTGGATGGGTGCTGTGGAAACACTAATGCAGTTTGGAAAGCATTTTTACCTTATTTAATAGTTCTTTTAGTGCTGCACTGCATGTGCCATCTGAAAGGGGGCAAATGGCAAGACAAAGTGATAAAGTGGGGTTTACATGAAAATACTGAAAAGTGTGTTCTTTCCAGTTTGCTCAATCCTCTTAGACAGGACTGTCTCGAAAGGAATTTTGGTTAGGTAGGGGTTTTTTAGTGTGCATGGAGAGAAAAACACGTGTATTATGTGTTCAGAGTATCTGAGACACCAGCAGAAGGTGCCTTCCTTGAGCTGATGGTCTGTAACCAGCTGAAGTCGTGTCACACGGTGGGTGATCTTTGCTGTTCCAGTGGGACTGACCTGTCATGTGTGTTCAGCAAACGTGTCCTAGCCCTGACCTTGACTACCCCCAGTTTATTCAGGCTTGAGCACTGACCTATACATAATTTGTTGTGGTCTGACTGTCTGTTCAAACTAAAATACATACTAATGTGAGCCAAGCTCTGCTTTGTTTTGGGCTCAAGATGGGAATGTAATATTTATACTGCAGATAAAGGGTTACACATCTTCCCACAGTTAGTGCCTGTCCTCCATCCCAGTGCTTGTGTGAAATCTCAGTATTTCCACTTAAAGCAAGGAAGGAGACTTGATTATGTGTTATGTAAATGTGTTCTGAAGATATGTGTGCCCAAGAAAAATCTGAAGAGGAAGTATTTTTAACTCAAGTCTTTTATTCTCTATATAGGTGTTTCAGACTGGTTTCAGTGTAGGCACTGATGCAAAGGTACAAGCAGCCTTAGAAAGTTCTACCTAAGCTTTGTAACAAACTTTTCCTTTTAAGCAGACCAGCAGCTGGTTAAGGAAACATTCTGATGCTAAAACTGGTTTTCCCATTAATAGACACTTGCCATGTAGGGCTGATGCACATTGCAAGCAGTTCTGTTTAATGGTACTTAATAGCTGGTTGCTTTGTGGTTGTGTTTTTTTAATTTGTAAGGAAACGAGTCATTTGCAAGTTTTTTTTCCAAACATATGTGTAGAATGAAAAGTGAACTTTAAAAGAAAAACAGCCTTAGGTTTATAACAAACTTCTATCTCAACACAGTGATTTGCATAAATAAATTTCCAAGTGTTTTAATGAGGAAGTATGCAGCTCAGCCTTTTGAGATGCTGAAGCTCAGGGTTTTAGCTGAATTTTGGTGAGCTCTAGTGTCCTGGAATTGGTGAATTTCTCCTGTGCCATGCTTCTTTTAGTTAGTAAATTGATTAACTTCCTCTATAGGTATGTGCTTAGAAATTCGTTTATATCCATAGATACCTTTTAAAAGAAAATACCATAAAAAAGGAAAAAACAAAACACAATGAAGAAACCTCTGTTGTGTTGCTGGAGGACTTGCTGTTACACTGATTTCTACAATTCATATGCTTGCTTCCACTATTTATTTCTTTCTTCTTAATTCTGGGTTCATATTAACTCGTTCAGTTTCCCCTCTAATTAATTAGGTTCAGAACCTGGGTTGCATTTGCCTGCCTGTGGCTTGATTGGTTCTGCTCACGTGTTCTGGTCTTTCCACTTTTTGCCTGGTTTTTTTTTTTTTTTTTTGGTTTATTTGTTTAAAATTTGAAGCAAGCGCTGCCTTGGCTTACAACATGTATTTGTATATGTCTTCCAGTATTTTCATATTATACCCCTTGAGGCTAAGTCTTGATTTCAGTTGTCTCTGGTGATAAAGCCTCATGCCGTGGCATGCTGCCCTGTCAGTCCTGCCAGCAACTGTGCCTTTGTAGGGCCGTGCTGAGAACTGGATCAGGGAATTTATCTGTGGCGGTTTGGGGGGTTCGTTTGTTTTTTTGCAAGCCAAAAATCAATCAAATGGAAACCACAAGACTCCCCCAACCAAAGCACAAACCCCCTCTGACTATGGATCCCGTCCGTCCTCCTGCAAATGTTTGTGTTGGAGCAGCAGCCGATTGGGGGGTGTTTGAGGGGAGAGAGAGTAGTGCCACAAAAGACAGTGTTCCCTTAAACCCCCAGTCCACTGGGACTCTGAGGCTGTGAATTCAAATAACAATGGAATGTTAATGCTGAGAAGTCATGTTTAACTTTAGCAATTTCACTTATGATTATCCAGCTGCTTTGGGATTTCAGGAAGGGGTTTGGGGTGTCCTTTGAGCAGAGTACCTCGTCCCTTGGCAGATGCTTTGTTTCTGCTGTTGCGCGGTGGGGGATGGGAAAAGGCAGCCTAAGGCCTTGCAGATATTTGAAATTGTTTTGCAGAATAAATCTAAGTGGAACACCAGGACTGGAAATGAGGAAAAAGATACATTTACAGTCAGTATTTGCGAGACAGACCAGATGATATCCTAGTCTGTGTGACTGACTCCCAGTTGCCTATGTGAGTATTTTGTGATTTTAGTTATTACATCAGCAAATACGTTGACTGTTTATGACCAGGAGGAAATGGAAAAGAAGATACAGTTATTCCTTTTTACTAAAACTTAAAAGGGTGTCCAGCTTCTGACAGAAGGTTGGTTAGGTCATAAATCATGTGCAAGGAGAACAGCGTGGATGTCAGATCAGCACAGCTTTTAAAGGTGAGTGGATTGCCTTCAGTAACTCGCATTTGGTTTCTCAGAGTATGTGAATGTTCATGGGCTAAGATTTCATGTAATTTTTTATGATGTAATTACTGTAATGAGACATCTGCAATATCACATCTCATAACTACAGAGTATGTCAGTATTTCCCTTTGATGAGTGTTTTTGGGAAAGGGGAGTGTTAGAGGTTGTTGCCAGGCCTTTTTAGACTTGTTTGCTTTGCAATATAAAATTTCATGTCTTGGCCTAATAGTTGAACTAAGATTTATGTCAGATAGGGTGTGATTTGCTTAAAAAGCTCAGTCTTGAACAAGGAGAGGGCACAGAGTCATCCGAAGAAAATACACATAGCTTACAGCATTGAAACATCTTTCCAGTTTCTCTGTTCAGTTTTATTTAGGATGCTTGCTTGCCTCCCGGATAAGACTTCTATTTTTACCTGTGACTGCTGGCTCTGCACTTAACCCTGCTGAATTCCTGCCTGTGTAGCAGCCAGGTGCTACATTTCTGGCTTCCAGCTTCTTTTGCTTCTTCTGTTTCTGTTCAGTCCACGAACATGGAAAAAAAATGCCCCACCCTGCTGACTCATTGAGTCCAGAGCACTCCCTGTATTCCTGAAATAGGATTACTATCTGAGGCAGTTTGAGCAATTCAGCAGAGATGGGTCTGGTTCTCTTCTGCTGAACCTTTTAAAATAGCTGGTTTCTTCTCAGTCCCACGAACCCTGGCTTTGTGCTCTGCCCCAGCCCCAAGGTGATTTCCCGGCTCGTATTCCTTTAAAGGGCTTTTGCAACAAATACAACTGTTGTAGAAATCAACTAATATGTAGAATAATCCTTTTAACAGGTTTATTCTGATACTCTGTTGGGTATTTAAGTGGATTTAACTGCATCGTTTAACATGTCCTCGAAGACGGCTCCAAATGGACCCTGCTGCTGTCAGGGTCTGTCCTATCTCCCTGTGCATTCCCAGTGTGCCTGGGAGATGTCAGGCAGTGCCGGAGGCAGCGGGGAGGGGTTGCTATTTGTAGGGGAAGACTAGGAGTAGCAAACCACTTAGGCTGTTTAACATTGTGCTGTCTGCAGCTAGGTCTCTCAGATAACGCTGAGAAAGTCCAGTTGCCCTGCACGGACTCAGAACCCTGTTACAAGGACAGACTCGCGTTCTTTTCCCCATTCTTCTCCTCACCACCTTGCCCAGGGTGCAGTTGTCCAGTGGCTCACCCCAGGGACAGCTGTGCTACTGGACGTGTCCCTTGAGCTTGCTTTGCTTTGGGATCAAAGGACTGCATGAAGGCAAATGTCAGTTGTTGCATGTTGGTTTCGAAAATACCCAAAGTGACACAGTTTTTCTCTCTGGTTGAAGTAAACAGCAGTCTGCCTCTTTCTGTCGGCAATGCTGAGCAGCCCTGTTGTTATGTCTCAGGTTTTGAGTTCTGGCAAACAAGTGCATCCTGCAAAGGGCCACGTTTGGCCGTGAAATAGTCAGCAAAATGCCTGGAAAAGAACATTACAACCTTGAGCACAGCCCTTTGGAATGCAGCAGGTTCCTGATAAGGCAAAAATTGGGCGGGTGAATGTTTTTCAGAGTAGCAGGCCTGGAGAAAGGAGGAATAGTGTGTAACACGCTGGGAGTCCTGTCTTGAAAAAATCTTGGGGTTTGTTTTAAGTATGTTGAAATAGAGTTTTAATGATATGAAAGCCTGCGTGAAACTTGCTAGTAGGGTCAGGTGTTTACTTTTAAAAGGATAACTTGCAATTTTACATTACAGTGTGCTGTGCTGGAGGTTGGCTTATAAAATGCATAAAGGGATCCTACACCTGAGTGGGGAGTGGGGAAAAGAAGACTCAGTCTGAGATTTTCTGCAAAAAGAGGAAGGATACACACTATTAAAACGATTTTTCTTTCAAAGTATTCTCTTGTACTATTGTAACAGTATGGGCTGGTCTGCTCCTGAGATCTGCAGGTGTTTCAGAAGTGTGTCAATAATAATGGGTCAAACTGTCAATAACACCCTGTCCATCCAGGGAAACCGAGGCTCTGATAATCACAAATGAAGTGTCCAAGATCATCTGCAGATGATAGGTCTGGGATCTTGACCCTGAACTTTTGTTTTTACTTCTGGCACTTAACCTGTAAGACAGTCTCTACTGACTACATCTCATCCCTGCAGTGAGGTGGTAACATCGATGCTGAGTAAGCTTTATCCTGGCTCAACTCTGCCTGTGGTGGTTAGATAAGTCTGGTTTAACCTTTCTTTTCACTGTTTCTGGTAGAGCCCTGCAGTGGATAAGGCCTAAAGGGAAAAGTTATTTAAGTGTACTGGTTTTTGTTGGCTTATGCTGCGGTTCTTGGATGATAAAGAGCCATACTGGTGACCACAGCTGCTTTAATGTAACCAACCAAACAGCTATTTTTTTATTACCAATGCATGTAAATGGACTGAAGCTATAAAGTAGTTTGTTTCTCATTACCAGACTCCTTACTACGAAGCTCTTCTGTCTTTGTTTTCCTCTCCAAACATTTATACATCTCTTGGCATAGTAGAATGCAGGGCTTTGACTTTGTTCACTTACTGCAGTGCTAGTGACACTTCTTTTGCCCATAATTCTTGTTAGTTGAATGGCACTTTGCAATACAGAAATTTTGTGGCAGGAGAATATTTCAGGAAAGTCCAGTCTCTGAGCTTGATTAAAAATCAACCCAGCCTTTCGCTGGCAACAATTAAGGAGACAGGAATTGAAAAAATTCCATTTTTCTTGTGCTACAGGGTTGGCTGCTAGACTAACCGGCTTTTCTTATTTACACTTCTCCAAAGGCAGAGATGGGGTTTTTTGGAAGGTGGGTTGATGTTTGGTTTAGTGGATTTTGTTTGTTTGCTTGGTTGTAGTTTGTGTTTTAACTGCTTGGAAAGGTGGCTTTAAATAAAGATCATTTGTGTTTCAGGTGGACTTACTAACCAGTAAGTTCCTGCCAGAATAGTACTCCCCTAAATTCTAAAGCCTTCCAGATAGTCTCATTAACAGTCTCAAGATCAGTGAGAGAAGCTGGTGTACTTACTCAGCAAAGAATAAAACTGTCTTGTGACTGTGGTATATTAGTTGAAGCCTAGAAACTTTCAGCATCTTCCTTGCAGCAGCTTTGGCCCAGGTTTTCACTGTCTTGTCTATTTATACTCTTTGTACCCATTATTATTATTATTATTATTATTATTTCCAAAGGTCCTTTATTGTGTGCTCTGCTTGTTGTACCTCTTATGGAGAACTCTAAAATCTGAAGGTGCTAATGCTCTGCATCAGCAGCTCCCTAAACCAGTCTTTGTGGTGAGTCTGTTTACAGCAGTATCAAGAAATAAGGTGGCACCGTTCAAAGGAAAAAGAAATCCCCAGCCCTCAGGGAATGTATGGCTTGAGTGGATTAGTACCTGCACAGCTCTTGACTCCCTGGAGAACACCCTGCAGTTCAGCCCTGCTGTGTGTGCATCACCTGTTACCCACCACAGGCTTTTCAGCAGAGCAGAGCAGTGCACTCTGCTGCGCAGGCATCCTGGGAAGCACTTCCACACTGGCACAGTTTGTTAGGGAGCACTACACTCCTCTTTAAGCTGGTGTTGGTAGGATATCTGCCCTTCCTAATGCAGGATATCTGCCCTTCCTAATGCAGTGGGAGGGAGAACTTCATTTCTGCGTTGGGAAATTGCTTTTATCTTCAGGGTTGTTGTCCCTTCTGCCCAGCTATGCAGCCTGAGCTGTCAGATATTGAGCTTAGGATCTCCTGATGCTTTGCTATGATTTTAGTTGCTTTTTGCTTAACCACTGAAATATGATCATTTTTGCAGCCCCTTTAAAGTGAAGATTACTTCTGCCTGGGAGCAGAAATGTATCTCCTTCAGAAGTGGCTGTGGCCATCTCAGATGCTGACTGCTCTCTTTGTTGACAAGTTTTGATTGTGGTGTTTTCCTCCCATCTCAGTGCCCCTTTATCATTCCAGTCTCCCTGGTCTGTATGTGCCATGCATGATTCAGTTTCCTCTTTGGTGTTGATGTCTCTGTCCTGAGCCTAATTAAATCCTAATTGCTTTCTGGTACCTGTGTAAGGATCCTTTCTATGTATGATTTGCTGCTGCACAAACACACACCCGCTCATTAGACCAGCTTAGCCATACCCTCAGCTGGCTTAAAACCAAATTTGATTCAGTCTTTGTGTTCCTGTCTCAACATTGTTGCTTTTTAGTCTTTGTCCTCCATCCCCTGACCATCATCTGCTGCTAGTGCAGTGCACTGTCACCTTTGGGGCAGCCCTGCAGGGTGACTGGGAGGGAGGAGGGTGGGAAGGGTGCAATTATAGCAGCAGCCTTGGGGAATTACAGAATCATGTGAAGAGGAGCATGTGAACTGTTGGAGGGGGCTAATGGACTTGGCAGAGATGCTTCTGACTCCGCTTCTGCTAAAATGGTTGTTCTTTATCCTTCATGGATAACATGGGTGTTTGAGTCCCAGGGCATGGATGGGAGCCGGGCTATAGTAAAGAATGTATGAACAAAGAGCAAATAGCTTTGAGATACCTGAAAAGGTGTTAAAACAGGAAAACTGCCCTTTATCTCCTCAAAACCATTTGTTCTGTTACCCTTAACCTTTGATATCTCATGTGATTTTTGTCCTCAGGGGTCACCATACAAGTTGCAGAAGAACAGTACTGAGTAGCAGTAGTAGTAGGAACTACACTGCATCTGAGTTACTCAGTGAGGACAACCTTCATCAAGAAGGTTTGTGAGACTGCTGTCAGGGCACGTGTAAGCAAAGACTTGAGGAAGGGGCAGTAGTTCTGTGGATTGCATTCTTCTAAATTGTTGCCAGGCCTTTTTTTGTTTGTTTTGATTTGGCTTTTTTCTGACTACATTTCCCTGAATATTGGGCACCCAGTACTGAGGTGGTAGGGAGACAATGTCTGCGAATCAACAGCATAACAAAAAAGAATATCTGGGTTATAGTGCTCTGCTTTCACCTCTAAAAACTGCTGTGGCACCATCTCTGGCTCTAAGATACCGGCAGGGGTTTTCCAGAACAAGTTGTTTGTGATCCAAGATGGACCAGCCAGAGGGATGGGGAGTATCTGCCACAACCTGGGATGAGTAGGTTGCTTATCTGATCGCTCCTGAAATGCCTGATCTGTCAGAGCTGTCAGAACCTGGGTATATGCTGGATGTACATTTAAATAATGTCTTGGAGGGTGTGCAGGAGAGAGGTGAGGTTGAGGAGGGGAAGAGGTGGCGTTTAATCCCTTGCTTGCTGAACCCTAAAGGTTTGCTTTGTGTTGGTCTGCTCCCCTGTGCTTCCCTCCTGTTTTAATGGCTGTGATGAATGACAAATGGAGGCAGAGCAGTGAAAACAGGAAACATAATCCCTTCAAAATAAGTGCTGGGTAAGGGAGGAAAGAAACTGTAACTAAAGGAACCCCTGCTTTCATGAGGCAGCTCCACAGAGCAGCTGCTGGCTCGTGAACAAAAAGGAGCTGCTATTCTCTGAGTTCAGCAGAGGGTTGTCTTGAACTCTTGGAAGGGTGAGGAAGACCTAAAAGTAGGGGAGCTGTGGTCTGCCCTGTGTTGTTTTTGTTGCTGGTTTTGTGTTTTTGGTTGTTTTTTTTTTAAAGAAGGTTTAGAACCACTTGTCTTGACTACAGGATGAGGTTTGGGTGGGATGTCATTTACAGTCACACACTGTTATAGGCTGGGGAGGCCCCCAGTTCTTTCTCTCTGGTTCTGTGTTGCCATGCAGTCACTGGGAGCAGAAGGGGTGGAGGAGAGTTGACTGCAATCTCTGCCATTTAGAGCAGTGAGAGGCTGCTCAGCAGGAACCTGGTTTGCCTCAGATTAGTTTTCTCACTTGGCTGCCTCTGGACCCTGCTTGTTGTTCCCTACAATGTAAAAGGGAGGGGAGCATTACAGTTATATTGCACACCAGCAGTTACTGTTTGCGGGGGTGGACAGAAGGAGTTAAGATGGACACAGCAAAGCCTCTCTGCCTATGGAGCATTTTAGGAGACATCAAACTCCTGGTTGGCAAGGCTGAAGGCTCAAGATTTCCACAAAATGATGCTGGATAGAGACATCCTACCAGTTCAGGTGGTTTATCTTATCATTCTTTTCATGCCATAGCTTTGAGTGGGTGTTGGATGGAGTGCCTGCAGTAGAAAGTTCTTGAGGCTGAATGAAAGTGTAGAAGCAGAAAGGGGAATCTCTGGATCACTCTTATACCCTCTGTGAATAACAGGTGCTTAGCTGATTGGCTGTGGGAGCAGTGAAGCTACTTACCTAAACTGCCAAACAAGGTTCTGTCAGAACAGGGTCCAGCCCAGCCTTCCCCAGCTCCTGATCTTCTTACCTGGGACAGTAAAAGCAATTTGCCTTCTGACTGCACCCGGTCCTGTTGCACTGTAATACAAGAAAACCTGAAGGGAATGGGATCCCCTTAGGATGGCATGGGACAGTGGAAGAAAGTGGGACTGTTGGGGAATGTGCTTTACCTCTTTGCGCTTTCTGCCCTCCTTTTGTGGAAGATGAAGATGATGATTTTCTCTGTAAATTGGTTTGAATGTCACTTTGGCAAAGGGAGACCAAATCCAAGCCAGAACTGCCCGTGGATGTGTCTGAAGTGCTCCCCATGGCAGCTCTTCCTTAGGAACAGCCAACTGTAATAGCCAGAGGGAGAAAGTAAGTTCTGTGGAACAAAGTTCTTGGAGCCTTTTGTAAGCAAGTGGAGCCGATGTTAATGGAAGGAGGTGTTTCAAGCCTGTTTGCAGGAACTGCTGGGTGAAGGCTGGTGGCCGCAGTTGTGTGGCAGCAACTTGGATGCTGCAGAGTCTGGGCTTGATAAACAGACACAAGAAGGGTAGGTAAAAAAATCAGATGACTTGCCTGATTATTTCCTCTTTTCTTAGGACTTTGTTAGTGGAGTGTGGGTCTATAGCTGTGCTAATTTAACTGTAATTAAGTCAGTGTTAGAGAAATTTACCTGTGCATAATTTTAGGGAGTTTTAACCCATTTCAGCAACTCCTTGTACATTTGTAAACGTTGAAAGAATTTGAGAAATACTCTTTGGGTGGCTCTTGCACCCTGGCTACTAAGCAGCTCTTTATCCACTCTTGACTTCCTCAGAGTGCTGCTGCTTATTCATTTGCCTCATCTAACCCCTGTTAATCCAAGAGTTTAGTGCTCAAACTCATGCTGTCTGGCCTGCCTCTGAAGTTTGCAAGGGTACATGCAGAAAACAGCTGGCAGACCAGCTGTGACAGCATTAAAAACCAGAAGGTGCTGCCAGAGCTGAGCTGATGTTCGTTACCTGAGCGGGGCTGGAGAGTGAAACTCCCTACTTGGCTTGAAAATTGCCGGCTGGGCCTGGGAGGAGTGTGACATGTATCTACATTTGAGTGCTTACTTGAGTTTTAGGGGAATGGTGATTGCTTAGCTGGAGGAACACTGAGAACCAGGGGAAGGCACAGAAAAATTTTAGAAAGGGCACACACATTTCGTGTGTTACCACTGCATGTGGTAAATGTTATCCAGGCATGTTCCATTGGTTCTCCCGTTGTCCCTCCTGTGGTTACTCTGCCAGTTTTGCTGACTTTTTATCTTCTGCTTTAAGGACTGAACTTGGAGGACTTGGCTCCAGGGAAAGCTGTAGTTTTTCCTGCTGCTCAGATTCACTCTGAGGACAGCAGCCTCCCACTCGCTGTGTTGGGTCCCAGCTGGGGTCTGCTCAGAGCTTCCACCTGCTCAGCTGCTGCTCCCCTTCTCTGCCTTTTTCACTTGCCACTTGCTCTGATCCACCTGTTGCCCGTGGTATGGGAGCTGTCACACACCCCAGTGTGGCATCTGGTGCTGGCTGTGGGGCAGGACTGAGGCCCTCTGGCCACGTGCCAGCACTCAGTGGCACTTTGGGTCTGCTCTGGTCCTTTGTCACCTGGATCTTGCCGAAGCCTGGCTGATGGAAGCTGTGGGGTACTGTGGCTGATTAAGATGCTTTATCAGACAGGCTTTTCTCTTCTCCTTATACCAGAAAGGCTGCAGGCAGGTAAGGTTGTACTGTGCTTCACATTTTATTTTTAAACTCTCCAGCCTTAGGTGAACTTGGAATTTCCCCAACATTAAACCTTAGCCCTCGGAATAAATAGCTGCAACCTGAAAGGAAGGAGAGGATGTCAGTCTGTGGGCATCTGTGTGCCTGATTTGTTGCCCCTGTATGTTCTTGAGTGCTTTCTTGCTGTGTTGCTGAGGCTGCCCCCGGGTGTGCTGGGGAGAGCGCCCTGCTCCCAGCCCCCCACCTCCCTGCAGCTGCCAAGGGGGCAGGCACAAAAGCTGTCTGTGTGCTGGCTTCGTGGAACAGCTGATGGCTCAGCAGTGCTTTAGGAACTTATGCTCTGCTACAGGTGCTGGGAAGGGGAGGCAGTTGGGGGCAGGGGGATGAACACTCTGCTGCTGTTTCCTTGGGCACTGGTGGGAATTTCGGAGTTTTTATCTGCTGCAGTGAGGAGTGACAGAAAGGAATCCTCCACATACACGCTCTGAAGGATCTTCAGCCTTTTCCTGCCCAATGTAGCGAGATGGGATTTCTTCTGCCAGCCACACAGATTTGTTTGTTAAAGAGCTGTGGACTGATTTTAGAGCACAAGTGCCTTTGTCGAGATTACTGTGCACGTCTGGAACAAGGGTTATTTCTCGTTTAATGGGAGGAATTTGGAGTCTGGTGTGCATTTTTGTCTCACTTGTGAATATTCATCACCTTCAAAGAGATTAATGAGAGTAGTTCTGAGCCTTTCTTAAGAAACCTACCCTAGAAGTACACATGTCTGTTCAGCTCTGATTAACACCCATTTGGATCAGTTTGGAATGTAATTTGTAAATTGAAGTAGACAGGCAGGCTTTGCCCTTCCATATTTTAGATAGAGAAGGTGGGGAGTGGTGAGAAGTTGAGAGGAGTATGGAAGACAATACCATGTTTGATTGGGATAGGGATGTACAGAAGTCCTTTGGGTAAAGGCTGAGGTAAAGGAATATTCATCTTCAATAACACTGTGTTTAGGTCCTGCCAAATGTGTGCCCTCTCCAGGTACAAAGGAGTGACTTAAGGATAGTATAAAGTGTGGCAGAGAACTTACTGCTTGCGTTTTAAAAAGAAAACTGTCACCTTGTCGCACAAATATAGTTGGATTTATAAAGCTTGAGAAAATTACTGCTTGGATAGACAATCATTGAAAGCTCTGATGATGAAACAAAGACAAAGTTTTCTTCTCCTGTGGGTCTTNTTTTTTTTTTTTTTTTTGTTTTTTTTTTTTTTTTTTTTTTTTTTTTTTTTTTTTTACTTTTCTGATAAGCTTCATGCATCATCTGCCAAGAAATTAGTGATCCACAGGAACAGAATGTTGTCTGGCTCTCCTGAGGTGCAGTCAATTCTGTTACTTTTGTACAGCTGAAGGCAATGACAGTGAAGATGACACTTAGTATCTGTTACCACAGTTTCTGATTTTAACTTAGTCTTGCTTTATTCAATCTCCCTGGCAAAACACGAGGTGGTTCTTGCATTGGCTTGTTTCTTTCTTTCAGTTCGGTGATAACCACACCCAGAGTTCAAGTCCCAGCACACTTTACATTCCTGATTCTTTAAGTGCTGAAATACCGGTCAGAAAGTGCCAATAAATTTGTTTTGGGGAATATGGTTTTTCTGCACGAGTTTGAAGTATCTGGGAATGCACTGTAGCCTTGCAAATGTAAATGTTTCACTTAGGCCTATGAAATCCTGTTAAAGAAGGTTCTTCAAGGTTCTGCCTGACACATCTGAAGCATTCTCTGGGTGAAACTCAGTGATTTAGAAAAGCCTTGTAGTACCAGCTCGAAATCCTGTTTAATGTCCCGTGTTGATTAGTGCATGTGGACATAACAGAAATCCTTCTTGCTCAGAAGAAGTTGGTCTGCAGAGTGTGACCCCATATATTGAAGTCTGATTCCGGAGTGTTTTAAGGCTAAATTGTTACGGCTGAATCAGGATGTTCCCTTGTGACGATGGTTAGCTGGGGATACCCTGTTCTTGGGAGGCAGTGTCCTCTTTTAGCTGCAAAACTGCACTTCCAAATGAAACTTAGTGGAAAATCTGTATCTTTTGATTTACTTTTCTGTAGCATTTCTTTGCCAGTCCCAGCATAATCAAGGTCAGACTTTATACCGAAGCTGAAAACTGGTCTGAGACAAGGGTGAGTTACTAAATGAATTGTTACTGAGGCTTTCCAAAGTAACAATTTATCTCTGAGCAGGAGGCCAGACTCCTTGTGCTGGTACAGCACAGTGGTGTTCCCACGGCTCTGTCCAACTGGACTGGCAAACTGTGTCCTCCTGTGCCAGGGGATGCTGCTTCGTGCCTTTTGGTGTCCACTCCTTTCTGGGAATGCAGTTCTGCTGTGGGCAGAGCTGATGGTGCAGAAATACCTACATAATTCCTTAATTCCACGTGTCAGAGAAGCAGCATATAAATATAATGTTGCATTATATTTATTGGGCATGTCAGAGAAGCAGTATATGATGTTGCCTCTTCTTCCTGTAGTGATTTGTAATCTGTGGCTGTGTGTGGACCTGTCAGCAGGCAGGTTCCTCACTGGAACTGGCATCTATTCTTTCTGGTCTGTGTTGCCTCTGGGGTAATTGTTTCCAGAGCCGTCTCTTTGCCACTCTTGTGCTCCGTAGTTGTCTATTTAAACAGACTCATGGCTTGTCCATTGTCCCTTCCTTTGATGCCCTTGCTGTCACTGTAAGGTGATATAAAGGGAAAGAGGTTGTTATCACTGCTGTAATCCTCAGACAGCTGGTTTTGCTGGTGGGGAAAAACTACTTCACACTCTCCAGGAGGCTAATTCCTCAGAATTTGTTGAATAACTGTGTTATGACTGCAGCCCTAATAAGCCATAATTGCAGATAAATGCATGTGCAAGTTGGTGGCTGACACTGTTTCTGTGCATGCATAATGTCCTTATCTGTGTTCTGTTGGGGAGATCTTGCTGCCTGGCCTCATTTGCTCCACTTTAGCAATGTTGAGAGGCTCCCTCCCTAGAGATCTGGTTTTCTAGTGTTCTGACAGCAAGGCAGACACACTGCTTCACGTGTGCCATGAAAGGTGCAGTTCTGATGTCACAGTTTGCTGTGTACACGGTATCAAATGTTTTAAATGTCCAGTGCAGTGTGTTAGTGAATTTTGTGGGTTTGTTTTTTTTTTTTTGGTATTGCAGTGTGCAGAACATTTTGTGGTTCAGCAGGAAGGCCTTTTCTTCTCCCATTTGTATAGTGCATAAAGTGTGAGTTTCAGAAGATACTCAGTCTCATTCACTGACATGCCAAGGTTTGGACACCCAGTATTGTCTGTATAAAGTAGATTTATTTGTTTGTTTAGTCATCATAAGAGCTCTAACCCTGTAAGTCTTTGCCACTGCATAACTTCTTCCTACTTTCTAAGTGTGTAAGACTTGTGTGGAGCGGTTTGGTCACCTGGAGCATCACATCTCTGCCACAACTCCCGGTGGAAATGTCAGGAAGGTTCAAGTTACCCTTCCTCAGGGCAGAGGCTGGTGCATGGCTTCTCTTCCAGAGACAGTGTAAGGAGGCAAGGAGAACGCCTGCAGAGCTTCGTGCAGGCCCTGATTTCCCTAAATATTTAATTGCAAGGTGTAGGTTACCCATTGATGTGTGTGTGGTGTGGTCCTGTGTGTGTGTGTGTGCTGCACAGAGTGTGCTGCTTGTACAGCCCCTGAGCACACTGTGCAACTTGGCAAATCCAAACCCCTTCTCAATGACTTGCCCCAGGGTTACTCCTGTTCCTCGCTGAATGGTACTTTCCTGTTTATTTTAATTATGAGTGTTTCTTCTTTCTATTTTAAATAAAATGCTGTATCTTTTTTTTTTTTTTTTGCCTGATTTGACAGGCAGTCTTGTAGCACACTGCTGGGGGGCATGGATTAAACAAAATATTTGGGTTTGCTTATCTGAGTGCCTTATTTTTACAGAAATAGTATAAAGAATTGCAATAAGTCAGATGATCTGCAGATCCCAGCTGTGCTTGCTTGTACATACTGAGAGCATCTTGCTTTGTGTGCTTGTGTTTCTGGAGGAGTGGTTTTGTTGTGTTTTAAGTTGGATTATTTTGCAAATTGCTTTCTTGTCTCTTTTAAGTGCCACATGCTCCAAAGCACTGGAGTGTTTGACTTTTTAGTGTTTCTTGTAACAGTATGTTATGAAATATAGTCCCACTGGCTTCAGTAAAAAGAACTTTTCCAAATGAATTATAAGAATTTTTTTCCCCCAATTTCTTTCATATTTCTTTGTCATGACCCACAGATATCTCAGACTTTTCACTGGGGAAAAAACTAGTCTCTGAGGGAGAGACCAGGCCTGTAAATTTTTAAGCCCACAGTAAATATTTCAGTGCATTTTGTGTAGGGATCACCTCGGGAGTTCAGTTTAGAAACGTCTCTGAAATGTAAACTATCTGCTGAAGATCAGGGCTGACAAGTGTCCACATAGGATTTGATTTAGCAGAAGAAACCAGCTTGGAAGTGGAAGCACAGGGAAAATCTACATAAAGCACTCGGCAGCATTTCGATGAACAGAGCACGTTATTCCAGGGCAGAAACATTGTCTCGGCTGTTTGACTAAGAGTTTCCACAGGTTTGAAAACAGGCTCGTTTTCTTGCATCTCATTTCCGAGACCTTATTTCATCTTAAGTCTAAAGACAGAACTCCAGATTTGTAGTGGCAATTGCCGTGCTGATGGCTGTCTTTAGGAATGTGGCAACGACTAGAAAACGTTGGAGAATGCAGCACACGAGCAGCACAGTTGCTGAAGTGGGTTTAGGAATTCATTTAATCTGCTTCTGTATTTCTCCAAATGTTGTCAGTCTTTTTATTCCAGGGGCCAGGTTTTTCTCTAGCAAGACGTGCAGGGTGATATGGGTACAAGATATAAAGCAAAAGCAATATTAAAAGTGCATCTGTTCCATCATAGCTCGAGGTGGTAAGAAATCCAGCCTTTGCAGTGCCTGTTTGGAGCACAGCTTCTCTGCCTGTGGGCAACAGCATTGCAGTTAAGGGGCACCAAGAAAGTTTTCACACACCCTTCTTAAATCATACCATTGTATTTTGGGACAAAATGAGAGGCAGGACTTTGGAATTTCCTGGTATTTTTGAAGCATTAGAACTACAGTGTATTTTTAAGTCCTTCTCCTCTTCTTTTTTTGCTCAGTCTTCTCTTTGACACTCTGGCCCTCCCTGCAAAGGATGAGATGGCAAAGCTTCCTCATCTGTTAGACTGTGGTCTTCAGATCGCTTTATGTTAAAGGGAGTTAATGTGGCTAAAGGCTGGCTTGAAAAGCTTTGCCAGCCTGTGTTGCTCTCCAAAGAATGGTTATGCACAGCAGCTATTCACCCTCAGTTTTCCTAGGGAGGAGAACTAATTTTCTTTCCTGTGGAATGATAAGATTTGGTTACTTCCTGAGCCGAAAATAACATGCCCTGTTGCTTAAACCTTGTTAGCAAGCTGAGACTTGCTGAAGAAGCGTTTGCTTCTTCCACTCCTCAACCTGTCAGGTTTTCAGATTATCCTTGCTCGTGTTCTGCTGGTGGAGCCAGGTGGAAAATAATAAAGCCCCACTGCTTATCTGTGGTCAGCACTGACTGAAAGGGAGAGCTTATCTCTCGTCCCCATGTGTCCTAGAGGAAGCCAGGCTGAAGCAATGAATCCCCGTTCTTAACAACAGGAAAACCCAGAATTTGACTTTATGGGGATGATTGATTGGAGACAACAAAAAAAAGACACCAAGTAATTGGTGTCAAGTGGCTGAAGCTGTGTTTGTGGTGTACTGAGGTGTGGCAGTGCTCAGCTCCCTCCCCACTGCAAAGGGCTCCCAGAGCAGTGCAAGCTGCCCAGGCTGCACCAGCAGGCTGGCTGTGTGTGCTGGAGGTCACAGCAGCATGCCACAGATTGATTTTTATTTGTTTATTGGCATTTCGTTCTGTAGAAGCAGAGTGGGTTTCCGCTCAGTGTAGAGCTGAGACTCCAGGTGTGAGCACAGGGATGGTGGTGGGACGTGCACAGGAGCTGGCTCAGCCTTTAACCTCCTCATGCTGCAATACCGTGACCGCAGATGTGCTCTTGTATTCCACGATTTCAAGGGAAGTGGAGGATGTGTTCGAGAGAGGCCCTTCTACAGTGACCTTCGTACCTGTAAGCTCTCAAAATAATAATGCGTAAGTGTTCAAGAAGATGTCGAGTGAATTAATGTATGAGCTGGTCCGAAGACCACTGCTGGGACTGGCATCCATCACACCACAGCTGAAGGGAGTGTGTCGGGTTAAAACCATAAACACGATGACTTAGTGACTGATGAAGTTTTTTCTCCCATGTTTTGACTAAAGGATTGGGTAGAAGAGGTAAAAGAGGAGTGAAGCCCGGTGTCCGGAAGAGCTTGAGTGCAAAATAGTGCATTGCAGCTTGGTGATGAGGGGGGGTATGTGCAAGATCCTGGGGGTCTTGGGTTGCTGTAATTTTGAACATGTGCAGTTGTGTGTGTCTCTGTGCTTTGCTTGTTTCTACGGTAACTTAAAGGTGTCTAATTTTCCTTGTCTCAGAAAGCTGTTCCTGAGTGATGCTTTGGAATTTCCCTTATTTGCAGTTGAATAATTCAGCCCTTAGCTATATAGATTATCCAAGTTCACCTACCAAACCCTCCCTGCCATGAAAGGTGCAAGTGGCTTGCCTAAGAAGAGTTAATGTCACCTGTAATAACTGACTTTCACCCCAAAATCTGCAAATACATTTTATTTTTCTAACCTTTACTTTAAAGTTCCAGGTATAGGTAGATGTTATCTCGCTTTAAAAACTGAGAAAGTGCAGACATTGCTGGATGCTAATCTGGCTCTTCCTAGAGTCAAATTGTTCACTTGCAGGACAAAATGCCCTGATCTCCTTAGCTTGTTGCCTTTCTGTCACATGTCCTGATAGTAAGGAATAAACAGTAAATTCAGTACATCTGTAAATTTGGAAAGATAAGAAACAGTGGAAAAACTTGGATGTTGGACAAGCAGCCACATTTCTACAACACTGGGGCTTTTTCCTGTTGCATGGAAGGAATTGCTGTCCCAGATGGTTAAACACAAAGGATTAGGTATGCAGCAGGGTTTTGTGCTGTGTATTGTCTTAGTAACCGTGGTGCCACACTCTGCAACCTTGCAGAAGAGTTTCCTAGACTCTTTTCCAGGGATTGCTGTGAATCACTGCGTTGGTGTTTTTTTGTTTGGTTTTTTTTTTTAGTCAGACCTTGTACATCTGCAGGATCCACAGGTTCATTGTGCCACTTCTCATGACTAATGAGCTGTGATCCCGATGATCCTGGAGTTAGTGATGGGCTTTGCCAGTTCCCAGAGCAATCTGACTGCATTTGGAGAGCTGTGATGTTTTAAGCAATTGAATTTAACTTACTGGAAAACTCCTAATTTCCAGCAGTCCTGAAGGTGTGGAAAGTGTTTTCTGCCTTGGATTTCCTGCATGCCAGGACTTCCTCTCTCCAGCTGTCACCCTCAGAGAAGCCACCGGTCTCTTTGGATTGAATTCCCTGTTTGTCACCAGCTCTTCTAGTCTTTCTCAGCTGAGATTTTTGTTCCTACTGTTGCAGACAGAAGCAAGCCTAAATTAGGCTTTAGTCCTCCTGATTTGCAGCTCTAGCTCACTCAGTGCAAAGCTGTTGCCCTGTTAGTTAGTTTTATCCTTTGTGGTGGAATTTTGATACAACTCTGATGTTACTGGGATCATTTGTTAACTATAGCCAGGAGAGGCATTAACTCCCGTGCCGGTATAATCTGTTACACAGCTGACATTAAATGTGTTCCCCATGTAAGGCAGAAAAAGGTTTCAATTCTTTTAATGCAGCAAAAATCTCTCTAGCTAGAAATTCCCAACCCTTTGGATGGAATACTGAAAGAACATTCAGAAATTATTGGGATTTATTTGCTTGTGCAGAAAAAAGTTGTTCCATGGGTTTCTGGTTGAAGCAACTGCTTTTAAAATTCTGTTTAAAGCCTCTTCTTCAGTCCTCTCTTCCGTTTCTTCTGGACAGTACTGCAGGATGTCTGTGCTCCATTTCTTGCAAGGAATGACATCCCAAGAAATACCATATTTTTTTTTTCCCATGTGGGAGCTCTTTTCATCACTGATGGAGAGCCTTGCTCTGCAGGAGCACTCTCACGGGCACTGATAGTTAAAGAATGGAAGAGGTTTGGGCACTGGTTGCCGTTGTGTGTAACATTTCCTGTGTCTGGCATGAGAACAGAGGGAAAGACTAGCACTGGAAACAGGGAAATAGGGTTGACTAGACCTGTTGTTACCATTTAAAGAAACTAAGCAGAAGGGGCTTGTCCAAGGTGGTTCCCTCCTTCCCTTTTATTGAACTCAGTAATCATGGACAGTGGAGGGGGAGAGATTTAAAATACCCAACAACTACATAGGGAGTAACTCCTGGCATAAAGGCTTCTATTCATGGCTTCTCCCCCTCCTTGTTTCCCTTAAATAATATATATTTTATACACAACTTTCAGGCCTGTTAATTGAGCTGGTTCAGAAGGAGAATGTGCTGTTTTGAGGCTGGGCACTAAACCACAGAGCTGGCTGAGCTCACTGGAGGGTGCCTGAAGCTTCGTGGCCTTGGCCTCCCATTGCTTGGAGGCCTCCAGATGTGGAGGGCTGTGCACGGCCCACGCTGCATTCTTGGGGTGTCTGTAATGTATGGGCAGCATCCAGTAGGAAAAGTGGATTAGTAACAGAGTTTGAAGGAGGTGGGAATCTTTACTGGAAGTGTCCTCTTCCAAGTTTCTTACCAAGCTGCAGGTTTTCTGGCGTATGTGTAGCTCTGGGGCGTAGCATTCTTCTCAGCATTTCTGTAAAACAAGGATAGCGAAATAGGAATATTCACACTCAAAACTTTTTCCAGCCCTGACTTCTTGGCAGACCCTGTGGGCTGAGCAAGAGAAGTCTCAGGTTCTTGGAAGGCAAGAAGAAGCTTTACATTCTGGTCAGAAGCAATGGGGAGAGGCAAACCTGTGCTATCTAGAGGGCAGATTGGAGAGAAAATACTGTTACTGGGAGAGAGGGACATTTTAATTCTGGACTGTTCACATTCCTGAAAGGTGAGTCTGGGTTTGAATAAGAAATTGTGTATCCAGAGGGAAGCGCATTTTGCAATATGGTCTTTCCAAGTTTTTGGTGAGAGGTGGATTTTAAACCCCTGTCTTCTGAGCACACAGTCCTCCTTAATGCCTGGCAGTGCCCACTCTCCACATTCCCTGTGATTGCCTGTGCTTCCATGTGCCAGTACTGTCTGCTGGT
This sequence comes from Oxyruncus cristatus, assembly GCA_013399855.1. NCBI lineage: Eukaryota > Metazoa > Chordata > Aves > Passeriformes > Cotingidae > Oxyruncus > Oxyruncus cristatus. The sequence continues at coordinate 696,937 of VXAY01004937.1, read as the reverse complement.
TGTTCACACATCTGGTGAGAAACAGCATTGATCAGTAATGTCCTTGTGAGACCAGTTTGGGGGTGCCAAGGCACGGTGGTCTCTGGGAAGCACTGGTTCCACCTGTGGCATTTGCCTGCCCTGGAGCGGGGCCTGAGCTCCCGTATAGGGGCTGCCCTGGGGTGAAGTGCTGTTTGGTGCACTGTCAGTGGCTGTGGAGTTAATGCTGTGCTTTGACAAGACCCCCTGTTGCAGTAACTGCATTTTCCTGGTTCTCGCAGGGCTTCATCCCCAGTGAGGGCACGCTGGGTTCTTATGTCTCTGTCACCTCGTGTCTGTGCCAGCCCCCGACACCTGCTGCCAGGACAAGGGCCAGCCTCATGTAAAGAGCCCCTTCTGAGAGTGGCTGGTAGCCAGTAATCCCTTTAGAAAAGTCTGTGCTCCGAGAGTGCTGTGTGGCAGATCCTGCTGTTACTAAATTTTGCATTTCACCCTTGGCTTTTTGCCAGGTCCCCCGGGAAAACTTGGTTTCCAAGAAGCAGTCACAGAATAGGAATAGTGGCTGCTCTTTGCTGAGGGTCTACCAGGCAGTGCTCATCCTTCCCTGGGAGGAGAGAGGGGCAGCCATGGAAGGAGGATCACGTGTTAAGCTCAAATCCTCACGACCAAGACACAACAGCAGCAGGAATACTTTGTGGTTCTCTATTAGAATAGTCCCTTGTGTGAGCACTTCAGGTCCTGAGACTCACTGCCTTTGCTCCTGTGACCCTTTGTACCTCTCGGAGGCAGAACAGTGTGTGCACGACTTCGGGGTACCTTCAGGTTCAGTTTAAGACAAATCTGCAGAGCAGTGCAAGCTGCAAAGAGACAAATCTGCAGGCTTTGGAAGAGGGACCTGGCAGTTGAAGGTCCTGTGGTGACTAGTAGAGAACAGTAGTGACTAAGCAACCAAGTCCCTTGGTTGACATCCAGTTTATGTGATGCCCAGGTCATTGCAGTGCCACCCTTTGATAAGGGTCAGCTGTGCTTTTTGTTTTTCCTCTTCTTATTCCCCTCCCATTTGTCAACATCAGGTGTTGGTCCCAGGTGCTGGAGAGCCTGGCCTGTAATAGAGTTGAACAGAGTGTGGGTCCTCCTGTTCCTGGTCAAGGGGACACACTAATTGAAGGCAAGACATGTCTGCTTGACATAAAACTGAGGAGTGAGTACTTTAATCTGTGAGAGGTAGTTTATGGGCATGAGGTTGCACTGGCTTTACCTCAGAAGTCCTCACCTTGCTCACTGAATCTGGCCTTTAGCTTCATGAAAACTCTGTTTAGGTTCATTGATGCACAGGGGTCATCAGTGCAGGTGCTTATGAAGCTTGGCATCTTTTTTTTGGCTTTCTTGCTTTCTTGCATTCAGGAGTAAGATGCGAAAGGAATGAGTTGTGCTTGTTTTGTTTCTCTTCTCCTCATTCCCACCTGTTAAAAAACAAACCCGTAAACAGAAATGAGGCCATGCCATCATTTTTCGTCTCCACCAGGCTGCTGTTGCAAAGCAGCTTTTTCTTCACGAAGTGTTCACTTGGTACTGAGGTCCAGCCCGTTTCTATTTTGGGATGGAAGAGACAGAGAGGGTGTTTCACTTCCTGCAGCTCCTGCTGAGTGAAGCCACTTGTGGTCCCCAAGGCCTGGGCTGCTGATGTGAAACTATCAACTTAAACGGTTGTGATTATTGAGAGGAAGAAAGTGCCTGAGGATATTTGTCATCTCTTTGTGTGAACTGTGTTTCTTCCATTACAACTTGATGTCATTCTCTGTGGCATCTTTAACACCTGCTGTTTTTATAGTCTACACTTATTTGATTGAAAGCTTCTTGGCCAAGGTTCTAGGCTAAAATTTGCTCAAATAGCTTGAGTCCAAGGCTTATTTTCATGAATTGCTTGGGCTTGTAAGGTACCGGTGTGGTCTCAGAACTTCCCCATGTCCTGTACCAGTACTCCCCCTTTAATTTACCCTCCCGAGTCACATCCCTTCTTTTTTATTTTTAGGGGTTCTGGTTTTAGAAGGAGAAATTAATATTTGGGACGAAAAATGGAGCCTCTTGAAGGCAGTGGTTGTTGTTTGTGGTAGTGATGTTCTGAAGAGGGTTTCCATTGCCACATACAGCTTTTGTAATAAAATATGTGCCCCCTGTGCTGGGTGGGTGCATTTTATGAACTGTATAAAATTGCTAATGCACTACTCTGAGGAAGTAAAACAAATCCCAGGTTAAGGATTTTTTTGGGGGTCTGTCTTCCATTCTGGTCAAATCCTGCTCTTGGGGCAGGATCCAACTTTCCACTTCATGTGAGTGAAATAATCAGCTGGCTAGTCCCGTTTAGAAACTTAGAAGTAGTGTTTCTGTCTTTCTGCTGTAGTAATATTGACTGGAATCTTGTTTTATCCCATTAATTCTTCAGTCATCTCGAACCTATCGAAGTGTGTGAGTCTGTCAGACAGTGTAGTTGTTGTCTAAAATTGCTGCTGAAAATTAAAGGGAAGCATTAACCCAGGAAATGTAGTGGCATGCAGAGGTTTTGTAGAAAACAGTTACTGTGCAGTTGAACAGTATCTGCTCTGTGCAGCTTGGAGTCTCCAACGTCAGAAATTCTATTTCAGGGCTGTGGCAAATCGCTTGAAGCTTTTTAGGGCTGGACCGAGCATCAACACAACACGTCTTCCAAGTTTCTGTAAAAGTCCTCGTAAAGCAGTATCTAAATATAGTGCCGATGTACAAGTGTTCCTTTATTTTCCCCTGTTGTGTTTTGCTTGCTTCTCACTGTACGTGTATTCCATGTAGAGGGGGGTTGGTTTGTCTGTGGAGTTTTCACTCAAAATATTTGACTGCCTACAAACCCGGTATGAGAGACAAGAGACTAAAACAAATAAATACATGTCCTATAAAAGGAATGAAGATGGGAGGCAGCTGTGCTGCCTGGAGGAGTGCAGCCATCCTTCTAGGTGTGTGCTCCCTCGCTGGCACAGAGATCAGTTGTGTGAACAGTTTTCTCAGTTCAGAGTGAGTATCTGTGCCTGGCTGATCTTCTGCCCTTCCAAAATGGTCTGCTCAGGTCAGAAACCATGGTCTTGATCCTCTCCCTCTGATAGGGGGACCATAACTGCGAGGATTTCTCCTGTGGGCAAGAGATTGATCCCCTTCCAGTAAGCAGTTTATCCCATCTAAGATTTTTGTTTGCTTCCGGATGTGCTTCTGGACTATATTAAGGAGTTTAGGTTGACATAATTTCTAAATCAGTTCTTTGGGGGTAGGTGGGGTGAAAGCAGCTTCCAGTGCAATACAAGTTGCTGTGAATTTGTATTTCCCCACCTCTGTTAACTTTAATCGAGTGAGGGCAAAGAATCATTTAGGTCTATATTCTTTCTAAGGTGTCTGGTTAAGGTGCCAAGACCATATGTGTACTTGTAATGCATTTGGGCACAAAGTATCTCTTATCTCTTGCCTGACTTAAAGGGCTTTTGGAAGCTCAGTGTTTTGAAGATTTCGGATTTTGTGTCAAAAATATGAGGGTTCTCTCTTGGTTGTAGGTGGCCCCCCTTGGAGCTTCATTTTGTGTTTCTTGGATTTGTAGATTGTCTTTTCCGTCCAAACAGAGATTTCAGTGTCAGTTCATGCAGAACATCGTGTAGGCAGGGTTTCCACAGCCACTCTTCAGGTGCCAGTCACAGCCATCCAGGGCCCTTCACCGCTTTGGCTGGTCCCTGTGGGCTCAGCGGCCACCAGCACAAAAGCAGCCGGTTCCCATCACCACCTGCCCCCGGGAGCTGCCCGGGGCAGTGATGTGGGTGCTGCTGGGGCTTGAGAGCTCCTGCAAACAGCCCCTGTTCCAGCTACTCCCACATACTTTCCTTTTTAATGCTTTGTTCTCCAGCAAAACGTTGCTTGTAAAGGGGGGAGGGAGGAGATCCCAGGCTATTATCTGCTAAGTAGGTCGTAATTCTGGTAAATAATTGATTTTTTTTTTTTCCAGGCTTGAAATCAGAAGCAGGCCTTAAGTGCCAGTGTCAGACCATTGTGATTATCACTCCTTCTGGAATTTCAGTGCTTCATCTTGGGGAATAGTTGTCTGGCTCTTTTGGGGCGGGCATGCCACTGGAAATAAAAGAAGAAAGTAATTCTAAAACCACCGGAAAAAAAGTGTTTCTTTTGCTGCTACCTTGGTTTTAAAGTTTTCTTGCTTTAAGCTAGCTCCTGTGGGAATTCCCTGCTTCTGGCTTGTGTTATGCTCTGGATTAGCTGCTCAGACTCTTTACCTCTTTTATTAAGCAATGGAATTTGGAAATGAAAGTGTTAACAGCAGCAAAGCGTCAGCATTGGCTGTGTGTGCTCTGGATGTGACTGTCTGTGCTGTTCTGCTTAATCTTTGAAAATCTTATCCTGCTGTGCAGACTGCTCAGGAGGAGTCTGCTCCGGGTTCCTTGGGTTCAGCTCATATTTTGGCAGACCAAATCCTCTTCCCAGATAGCTGGATCGTTATTCTGCTGTGGGGAGTGCATAGATATATCTATGTATGTGTGTTTATGTACAGATACTTGGTATATATATTTTGTGGGGTTTACCTCTTTGTGGCCAGAGAGTTTCCCTGACAAGCTTCCTTCACCACGAGGGAAAGAGAAGGTCTTGTGAGGGTAGGTGAGGTTTGGGGACACACTCCCCGGGAAATCTGTTTATTTTGTGTCTTGCCTGGGAATGAGCCCTGGCTGTTGACAATCCTTAGTTACATCCGCTGCAGTACAGCAATAGTGCAAAGGCTTCTCTGGGGCCTGCAGTGGAGAGAGCTGTTCTCACAGGTAAGTCCTTCTGCTTTGCCCTCTTCTCCTGCACCACCTGACCTGAACTGCAGCTTCTGAGTGCCCTTGAAGTGTGTGGGGGGTGTGTGTGTGTGTGGCAGTCACAGCTCTGATCCTGCCTTGGTCTGTGTGTCCCTGTATATCCACAGTTCCCCTCGAAATGTTAGGGAGCCACAAGAGCTCAGTTCTTCCCCTTGGTGCAAAGTTACTGTGGGAAACTGCTTTGGGACCTGCTGGGCTTGAGAACACTTAAAAGTTTGCTGTGAGAGCTGCTGTCTGAGCAGGAGCTCTGCCCTGTGTGTACAAGTCTGGGTACAGAACAAAGGTGTTGGGGGACACCAACATCCACACAGGTTGTTTCACTTGGGACTGGTGTGGTCCCGTTTTCCTTTGGTTGAAATTCATTGGCATTTGAGTGCTTCCCCTTGGCAAGGCTTCAAAATCACTTGTAGGCTCATTCATGCTGTGGGATGTCAGGGCTTAACGAAGCGGTGGTGCTAACACATCTGTGTTACCAAAATAAGCTCCCTCTTATCCCATGTTTTAATAAAATCTGAACAGCAGTGAATCAGTCGATGGTGCTGGAGTGTAAACCAGCATTGTTGGTATCTGATGAAGTGCACCATGAGCTCAGACAGAGAGGTCTTCCCTCTCATCTGCTTTTCAGCTTCTCTGGGAACTCTGGCACCACTGTGCTGCTTGTTGTGGAATCGTGTTTTTCTGAATTCATTCTTCACAATCATATAATTAGAGGAGGACTTCCACTTCTAAAAGCAGATTCTACGGAGAAGCACACAGTTTGTGAGGAAGGGTGGGATGGTGTGTCAGGTGAGAACTTAACTAACCCTGAACAACCACGTGACACCCTCATCTTAATTGTGGTTTCAGGGGAAGAGATGGGGAGTAGATGGTTCTTATTCCTGCTGGTAGGGAGCTATGTTCTACCTTCAGCATTTTGAATTTTAAAAAGTTTCTATAACTACCTTGCCATGACTATGAATGACACAAAACTGTTGTTTTTTCTTCTCCAGCCAGATGACAGGAAGACACTGAGCTTAGGCAGCAGCTGTGTTCAGAAAAGGTTGTCAGTGGGGTAGGCAGAGCCATCTGCCTACCACGGCATTTAACTTGGGTTGCTTGTTCTAGGCCAAGATAGTAAATCAATAGCTTATTTTTCAGGGTGTTACAAGTAAGATGTCAATGGCAAGATTCACAGTGTAAACAGGAAAAGGGCAGCTAGCTTTATTGGCTTGTTAGTGTCCTTGCTGCGCTGGTGAGAAAACAAAACAATATTGAAAAAAAAAAAAAAGCCAAAGCAACTCATCCTGAAAGAGGCTGAAGATTTAGATTCAAAAAAGTATTCCCATAAAACATGTTTATTGGTTTTTTTAATAGACTTTAATACCCCCCACTGCCTAGGGCTGGCCCTCCCTTCCCTTCTCATAGAACTGTCAGTTCAGTTAAACTTTTGTTTTAACAGACACTTTCCTCTCTGCATGCCAGGACTGTTTGTCTGCTCTAGTTAAGTACAGGAAAAGGTATATATATGTTGTGGGGGGTGTTAACAGATCACGGTGTGGCAATTGCTCCATTTTGTTTCTGTTAATTTTATAATCTACTTCTCTGGGGATCCTGTTGCCAAACATTGTTTGAAGTGGCTGCGAAACTCTGAGACAACTGTGAAGAACAAGATAGTAAATACATGCTGATGATAGTTGGGATTTTCTTCGTTCACCTGGCAGATGGTAGAGCCCCACTGGGTATGAGAGAAGCAGCCCTCCCGGTGGAGTCAGTACATGCAGTTTCCTTTTGGGCTTTGTTACGAGGTTGTTGGGTTTTTTTCAGAAATGAAGTGAAGGCTGTAGTTTGAGCACAGCAGGAGTGCTGACCTCAACAGTCAGGTTTGCTCCATCCCACCTCTGTGCTGTTGTGCTGCTGCATTGTGTGGAGAGGATCAGTGAAATGGAGCAGGGAACTGCTCTTACTTATAAAATACCACTCTTTCCAGTTATTTTTAGCTTAGCCAGCTCCTACTGTGGTTTGCTGTGCTCCCTGCAAACCTGATTTAGAGGACAGTGGGGGAGACATGGACAGGAACTTACAGAGGGGAGACAGCTTGAATCCTATTACTGGAGCTCTCACAATGCAGCCCCTGCTTTTGTTGGCGAATTGATTTCTTGGTTCTTCACCTTTCAGCTGTGTGTGGTTCGTGGTTGTTTACTTGTTTGGTTTTGTTTGGGGTGTTTTTTACCTTGTTTTTCACGGAAACTTTTTCTGCATTTCAGCCAGCTTGCACCTCTGGCCTAGTCAATGCTAAAGCACCTGGGGCCTTGGGGGCCAAGCCACAGGTACTTATGAATGTACCTTCCTGTCTGTGTATTTTTATGCTGAAAAAGTCTTCAAGTGTGAACAACCACGCCTAAAATTTACCTTCTGCCTGTTAGACTCACAGTAAATGAGAACAGCTAAACTTGGTGCACAATCCTGAGTAAGGAGTGGAAAATAAAACTGCAGAGATGTTCCAGTTTGCTTTGGGGTTTCCTTTGCCAAGGACATCCAGTGGCCTGACTGCCAGCATGAACTGAACATGGAAACCTTTCCAGCCTGCCTGGGAAAACACAGAACAGGAGAGGAATCTAAAGACACAGACCCTGGATAGAAAGAGATTCTCTTTCTGCGCTCTCCAGGGCAGGAGTTTGAGGTATTCATCCATGTTATGGGGTGTTCCATTGTGCCCATTGGTAAACAGGGAGGAGGAACAGTAAAAAAAGAAAAAGAGCAACAAGTTTCCCTGCTCTGGGCCCTGGCCTGCTCTGTGAGTTTAGTGTGGTACCTGTGTGATTCAGGCCTCACCAAAATTTCGATCTTCACCTGTTGGCAACATATTTGCAGCCAGTCGTGCTGGGAGCATACGTCATTCCTGGATGTAGGTGTTTGCTCACTGATGTTTAAGGCTCTCAGTGATGGTGATTAAACCTTGTGGGTGCCCTGGAGCACATGCCAGTAGGACATTGGTGTTGTCAGCTGTCACAGAGAAATATTCAAGTCTTGCCTTCTGCAGTGACTCTGGGTGTAACTTTCTATCCTAACGTTAGTCACACCCCACATGCTCATAGTATATCCTAAAATTTACAAATTGCCGTGGAGACACCCGGTATGTGACAGGCCACATCTTCTAAACGTGTAACCTGTTCTCCTCCTAATCACAGCTGCTGATATCAGCTGGACTCCCCTGTCTAGTTTGTGGTGTGCCATAGTTGCGCTTCCCTCCCACCATTTCAGGGTCATTGAAACTGATCCCAGTGTCAGAAGTCTGGGAGGGATGGGAATTTACACCTCGGCTGCTCTTCCCTGGCTGCCCTCTGTGCCAGGCACTCAGTCAGAGCCTGGCTGGGTGTGAGGTGTGGGTGACAGCTTGGGCTGCGCTCTCAGCATGCAGCACTCCGGGGCTGCTAACCGGAGTTGTCTGGAGCAAAGATGAGCAGAGGGAAAGTTGTGCTGGCTGGCAGAAGGAGATCTTTGGAATTTGCATGCTACAGTGCAGTCCTGTCTGGACTCTCCTGGATAATCAGGTTAGTTTCCTGAATTTTTCCCTTGTAAGGACTCTCTCAGCAGCCTTAGTGAGCAGCTCCTTCTGTCCTGTGGGAGGGCACCTTAGGTTTTCCTGAGGTGGAGAATGGGCTCAGTAATCCCAGCTTTCCCATCATGGCTGGATGGTGGACCCCTGCTCTGTGTGAGCATTGGATCTGTGTGAATGTTAAATCTGTCCCCAGGAATGTGCCAATTGGAGCAAAAAGCGACATGTCTCTCTAACAGACTGCTCCAAACAGATCAGACCTGTCCTCTAGTCTCTGCATGAACTCTTCATGGAATATATGGGCAGATTAAAGAACTCTGATCTTCTTTTTTAGATGTTTTAATGATCTGGGTTTGACACACCTAAAAGATTAAAAGTGGACTGCAGTTAATTCATCTCCTAAAGACTTAAGGGCGCTGTCTGCTATGAGGATAAAGCTCATCTGTGGTAGAGACAGAAGTTTCTTGGAGTCTGGTTAACATCTACAGCCTGAGATCCCCCGGGGGAGGGAGGGTGGAGGCAACCACCAGCTGTCTTGCTGCTTCCATATGCAAGGTGCCTTGCTTTCTCCTTCTTCCATCTCCGAAGGAAGGTGCAGTTCTCAATCTGTTCACGCACACACGGCACTCACATGCACAAACCTTACCCTCCCCAAAAGACAACAAAGCATTGTGTAAAATTTACGTGTGACAGGTAGTTGTTTCTGCAGCTGCTTCATGTGCTTCAGAGAGGTGAGCTGTTGGAATGGGAGAGCAGTGGATGCCAACCTGAAATTTATAGGGTGATCTGCTAAAATTCTGGATTCACAAAACTCCTGTTTTGGGATGCTGTATAAGCTGTAGTTGTCATTCCAGTGTCCAGCTATGTATTTAGAAACCTCCCTTCCTGGGGTGCTGTGGCCCTTTTGTTCTGTTCCCTGGAGAATGTTTCTTTGCAATTGTCAGCACGTCCAGCATTGCTTTCAAAGCCCATTCCGTGTCTCCCTGCAGAAGGGCCACTGCAGCCTGGCTGACTGTGTGAGACTGTTTCCCTCTGCCTTGGGTTTGTGTGCTCATGGGTGTTCCTGTGGGTGGGCTCTGTTATGTTTTTCACTGCAATTCTACTTTTGCAGCCCATGCTCCCAGTCAGCTTGTTCAGCAGTGTGAGGGATCATCCTCTGTGGACATTTCCTCTGGGAAATGATGGGGTACCTGTTTTTTTTCCCTTTTGATACTTGATCTTTGTGAGCTGAGGGACAGACTCCTGGTATAGGTAGATACCACAGTCACTGTTTGTTGATCTCAGTTTTGTGCAAAAGTGTGTGCATTGAGTATACTGTTTCCTGGGTTTGGAGATGAGAATTTAGAATATGTCAAGGAAATAAGCAGGATGCTTAGCTTTCCATAGTTTGGCTGTTAAATCTTTTAGAGAGTGGTGCTGTATTTCCTAGGCAACTGCGTTCTCAGCCCATCCACTCTGTTGTACTTCTACATGTGCCAGGCCTGAATCCCTGATCCTTCTCCAAGTAGCTTGGCCACCACTAAGAAATCAAATTACATGATTCTGTGTTGTTCATCACCAGGCAAACAGTGGTGTATAAAAGTTGGAGCTAAGGTTGGTAAGACACATCAATAACTTAAAGGTCACAAAAAAAATAAAGATAGAAGTGGTGTTGCATTCTGGTAACTTATCCCTAAACCAGCCATGTGTAAATCCCAGGAACTGACGAAGCTTCAGCCTAAAGGAAAATGAAGCAGTGTTTTGTTAATATGATGTCTTCAATTGCAGTAGGAGCCAGCCCTGATCCACCATGCATGTATCCTTCCAGTTTGGATTTCTGAGCCATGAACTAGATCAGGGAGCTGATCCAGCTTAGAAGGGAAGCGTCAAAGATATTTTTCTTTGAGCTGGCTGAGTTCTTTATCTGGACCACGGGTGTCTGTGGGGTTACAGAACTAAGGGGGTCAGAGGGGAAGGGGCCATGCAGTGGTTTATGGCTTCGTGGGGAAACCTTAAACCCTTGTTGCTGCCCAGACAATGTGTTGTCAAACTATGGCCTCACACATTCCCCGGCACGGATACACTGAGGATGCGAAGTGCCTGAGCTCTGTTCTGCTCTGCAGCTGTGGGGATGTTTTTGGAGGGAGTGTAGACATTCCAAACCTGTGCTGGCCTTGGTACCATTCACAATGAAGCCACAGTGATGTGGGGCTTTGGCAGGACGTGCACCTCCCTTCCCCCTCCAGGATTCTAGGTATTTACTTAGGCAGGCAGGTTTGAGCTGCTGTGGCTTCACTGCTCTTTTAGCGGGATTAGCTGGAGCACAGCTAGCTTGGAATCTTCTCTGCAGGCTGCTGTTAAGCCTCTCAAGCAGCTATGGATGTTGTGCTGCTGTGAAAGTATGACACGTGCATTTGAACCATTGTGTGGCCTTGGATTAGATGCCGATAATCTTTCTTTTTACCTAGAAGTTAATTTCTTTTACCCTTCCTGCTTTCCAGTTAGATCTGTGATTTCATATTTCCAAAGAATGAATGTGGCACCCAGCAGGAAGGGTGTAGGCAACTGGACAAGGGAACAGTGTTGCTGTGCTCTCTCTGAGTGCCAGTGAATTTGAGTAGCTGTAAATTTGTTAGATTCTTCCTTACCCCTCAGCCAGGTGAAATTTGAGGAAGTGAGGGAGAGAAGCAGTTTAGAAGAGGGGAGGCACAACAGCATAAAGAAAAAGAATATTATGTTTGAGAAAACCAAAAGAAAATGAAAAGGGGACAGAGATGAGAAAGGAGGTGAGAGGATGGAAGCAGTAACTGAGGAGGGAGGTGGTGGAAGAGATTTACAAAAGCTGGAGCAAAGCAAGGCCAGGGAGGCCATTGCTGTGAGAACCAAGGGTGGAAATAAATGCTCGAGGACTTTAGCAGAATGTGTGAATAGATGATGAGCCTTTGTACCCCCAGGTAGTTCAGTGCAGCAGAAGATGTGCTGGTGCAGGAGAGCAGTTATGTAAGAGAATGTCTGAGGGCCAGTGGTAGAAAGAGTCCCACTGTGTGCCAAGAGGGCTCGTTTCTGTGAGTCACAGCTGCTGCTCTTCTCTGTGGGATGGCATCTCTTACAGGTTACCCAAAGAGGAGGAGAAAAGGGGGTGCTGGTGAGATGAGAAGCATGACACACGTGGAGCAGTGTCCTTGGCATGTCTCTGTGGTGCTCTCTCAGTACAGCATGTTTAGCCCCCCATCCTCGTTTGCCTGCCCTTTTCCTCAGTTGTCCCTTGTCAGCAGTTGTCTGTTGTTGCTCTGTTTGGTCTTTCTCTGGCCTTGATGGCTCAGTTCCTGATGGTTACTCTGAGACTGGCTGGCCCTACAGGGAGGATAAGAACCCTCTTAACCCTCACCTTCTCCAGGACACTGGGTAAGAAACCAAATGCTCTTGCTTGAGCCCATCTGCTGCCTCCACTTGCCATCTACAGCAGCAGCACCTAGAGCAGCTGGAGGTGTCAGAGCAGGTGAGCCCCCGGCTTTGATCTCTTTGCTTTTCACTCCCAGGTGGAGCCTGAGCAGCCTGTGAGCATTGTGCTGGGCTGAGGAGCTCTCAATAACCTAGTTTCCCTAGCAACAGTGGGCTCTTTAATCACTGAGCTACAAGGCTACCTCTGTTCCTGGTGCTAAGGCTTGTGTAGTGTATCTGGCTGTGGCAATATTTTGCTTCTGTTGGAAAAAAATGGCAGAATAAAAGCGAGAAAGTCTTTCTGCCTTTGAGATAATTAAAATCTCCATAGGTGGATTTCAGTGCTGTGTGCAGCAATAATAGGAAGAAGAGGGATTATAACTACTTCTAAGCTTTTTAACGTGTGAAGGATCCCTGGAGGATACAGAAATAAAGTTTTAAATTCTGTGTGGAGCTTTATGCATAGATCTCATGGCAGTCTGTGACACTGATAGATTCATTCCTTGTTGGGATGTGTTATTTTCATTTTTCTGGATAGGGGGGCAAAGTGATTCAAGGGTAGGCTGAATCTTGTTGCAAATCTGGGGATAAGTCTCCTCTTCTGAGCTCACGTCCTCCACCTGCCCTTTGCTTCTGTTTCAGGTAAAGGTGTCCCTGTGCAGTAGAAGACACAACATGGAAGGGAAGGTAGAAGTGTGAAGCTGCTTTTTAGCAGGAGAAAGTGAGGAAAGTGGAAATACTGTGAATCATTGCAAGCCTTTCTGCTAATGTATTTTAGTCTGCATTTACTCCCCCATTAACAAAAGTGGAACAAACTATAAATTTTGCAAGTGAGCACTGGGAGTGAAAGAAATATATTCCTGCCTTAATTTCTGCACAGAGACTTGTTCTTGTTACTGCATGTGTGCAGGAGAAACTGGTTTGGATAAGAGTAGTTTGAAGAAACTTCTGAAGGAAAAAAGAACTCTTCCTTGAGTCGGCACAAAGCCTACAAAAGTGCCCAGTGCTGATGTTCCTTCTGGGATAAAGCCGGTGTTAAATTAGCAGTAATGTCCCACAGGCTTCTTGGGTTAGAAAGTTGCACAGGAGACCCCTGAATGAACACAGGTGTCTGTACTCTTCCACTGAAGTGACGTGATGTTAAGATTTTGTGGGTCTGGGTTCTTTGCTTTTTGGTGTGGGGTTTTGTTGTTTGTTTGGGTTTTTCATTATTATTATTATTTTAATATGGCATAAATAGTGCAGAGATGAAAGGAGACACCCATCCTCCTTCCTACCAGAGACCTATTTTGGTCTCTGGAGTCAAAACAGTCCCTTAGCCTTCTGACCAAACAGAAGACAATCCACCTGTGTGTGAGGAGAGTATTTTCCTTTTTGGTGTTTCCTTGCCTGTTTGGGTTGTGCAAGGTGGGGGCTAATGCAGTCTCCTGATCTGCATCCTTTTAGGCAAAGAATTTCTGAGAATTCCAGCATGAGATTTGTTTGGCTTGCAGATGTTGTAGAAATTATCCAACTTTGGGGTACCTAAAAATCTCTAGTTTGTGACTGAGCATCCTTATCTCAGCCTTTCAAGCCTCTGGTTACCAAATCAACTTCAAGGATGTCTTCTGAATGGTTGTGGAGTTCTGGAAACCTGTAACACCCAGGCCAAGGTTCCCTCCAGAGAACATGTACCTCTTCCCCCCACCCCTCGTTCCTGTGGTCTTGCACAGTCTAACGTGTCTTTTGAGGAACCCTGAGAGCTCGAGCACGAGCAGGTGGGGACATGAAACTCACTGAGCTTGTTAAAATAACACTGCCATGGTCCTCCAGCAGCCTGAAGGCCTCGTATGAGGCTGTTATTTAGCTGGGTGGTATTTGGTATGAGCCGAGACGGAGGCTCGTTTCTACAGCGAGTGTATTGTTGGGTTTTCAGTATATTGTTTGTGTAAATTCCCAAGACCAGCTCTCCCTCCTGAAACAGCCACATGGATCAAGTTTTATTCTGTTCCACATAAAGTTCACATCCTTTACTGGAATGAGTCATGCTTTAACTGAGTTTACTGTGAGGGAGGAAAGTGGGCTTTAAAATGTTACTCCTCCACCCTGCCTTGGTGATGTATAACAGGATTATTAGTATGCTTGGCAGCAACTGCCTATTATTTTCACAGAACCTGGATATTCATGAAAACAAGTAAAAAATTGGTTCTCCTTGTGTTGAAGTGTAATTATTTTTATTTTTCTTTCTGACTTTGTCCCCCATAAAGCTCACCAGCTGCTGCAAAAGTGGATCTCGCTTATCTCCTTGGGGTTATTTTTCAGTTTTGGGAGAAGAGTGGCATTTGTGACTTGTAGCTGAAAGAGGAGGAGGAGGAACTCTCCCATTGTGTGGTCAGTGGCCCGTGCATGGCTCTTGCTGTCACACACAGGACAGTTCTGGGCACTGAGAGGTGAAAGGGCTTCACAAGCCCGTGGAACTCGTGGTGTGGTGCCACTGTACAGACACCAAATTTTGGCCCTTTATATATTCTTTGTGCAGAGAGGTGCAAGACCTTTTAACCTATGGCAGGGGGAGCTGCACAGTGTGTGTCCTGTTACAAGTTTTTGCAGAAGCAGTCTCTGTATGCAGCTACTAAAGATACCAGAACAATTGTAGTACTCATTTTTCCTGCAGAAGTTCATTGATGTCTCGTGCAATAATGGCTAATTTGACTCTTCATACCACCATCCTTTGTTCTTTGTGTTATGGATGTGTTTTTGGTTTATTTTGGGGGTTTTTTTGGGGGGGGGCAGGGGAGACAGGATGGGCAGGAGGGAGAGGTGGTGGTTTGTTCATTTGTTTAAGGAGTTGGGCTCAAAATTGAGGAGGAGGGGCAGCCAATAGAAGAGGGCCTCTTAGGATTTTGGGTTTACCAGTAGGTTGGTTCACTTGACATGTGAGACCTTTCTTTCCTGGTCCTCTTGTTCCTGAGTGGCCTGGAGAGAGTTACCTTTCTCCCCTGAGCTATGTATTTATTGTCTGTGCTTCCTAAATTGGCAGGGGCATCATCTGTTCGTGTTCTACAGAAAAACCAGGATCTCTTATCACAACCTCTGCATTCCTAAACCCAGACTGCACAACTTTTATGGAGTATGTATTGGGATTTTTTTTGCTGACAATGCTTTTGAAGGAAAACGTGAGGGAAAGAGCTGTAATTTAATGACCACTGACTTTAGAAAGGACTTGACCTTTTAGGACTTACAGTGAGTGAAATGAACTTCTAGTGACAACGTAAGTTTAGTTCAATGTACACCTCTACTGTATTTAAGTATTCTTGTATTTACACCTCTATTTAATTATCACTGACTCTGAGTTTACTGGTAAGTAAGGTGGGAGCTGGGAGGCAGTGCCTGGTGGGCCAGGCTGTCCCCTGGAGTGTGAGCAGACAGGTTTCCCTGTGTTTTGCAGATGCCCCGTTTGGGGGGACACCGCCCGGCTACGCGTACGATGCCGACCGCGCGGAGGAGCAGAGGAGACACCATGACATGATGCCCTACATCGATGACTCGCCATCATCCTCACCCCACCTCAGCTCCAAGAGTCGGGGCAGCCGAGACACTCTGTCCTCAGGGTCTCTGGAATCTACAAAATCAGTGAGTCCTTTCCTTCTCCTTGTGAATCTTAGAGGAGAGAATCGGTGATAGTTGCAGTTGAGAAGCTCTCTAAATAACAGGTATTTTGGGCAGGAGAGTGTGGAACAAAACGTGTTCCTACATCTCTGTGTATGGCTTGTCATTGCCTTTCACAAGGAAAACAAAAATTATTATCAGGTAGGTTGAAGGTTTTGATAAAGCATCTAGAATACAAGACCTATTCCCTTCATCCTGTGAAAGTGGAATAAGAGGAATTCAAGCAGCCAGCTCTGAAACGGTAACTTCGTGGGGAGAATGGCCACTGCTTGTGGTGGATTTGACTATTCACTAAAAAGCTGCCTATATAATGGTAGATAAAAGGTGCAGAAGGTACTGCCTAGCCTGACCTGTGGTTTAATGTGACCCTTCAGGCTACCTTGCTTTATTTCAGGTTCAGTAGCGTGGCTACAGCTTGGAACTTACAGAAAAATTCTATTTTTGTTCTTACGATAGTCTTGGTAGTGAGTCTGCAGCATGCCTTGGAAAATAACTATTGACTTTGCTGTCTTCACAGTCAGAAATATCTTAGTTTCAACTTGAATTATTCTCTTGGACTTTCAACCTTTGTTTCTTTTTATTGTTTTGCAATAGATTGAGAGCACTTGAATCCCAAGTTTCTGTTTCCTTGAATATCTTTGTCATTTGCAGACTTCTGGTTTCCTCAAGTCATTCATAAAAATGCTTAATAGCACCGAGCCAACTGTCACTGCCTTCCTACTGTGTTTCTGAGAAAGTGTGGCCAACAACCTTGAATTCCCACATTGTAAATAACACTTGGAAATCTGTCATCTAAGTAGTTCAACTTCTGTGTTGTTTGAGATCGTTCTGTCCTGTTAATTAAGATGTCATGGAAGAAAAGGGTGGATATTTGACAGATATCAGCGTACATGTAAATCAACACCATCACCCTTATCAGACAGTTTTATTCATCTTGCATCAAAAGTCAAGAGTCTGACAGGTTCCACAAGCCATTAGTGCTCAGTGTTCATTACACGCATCCTTCTACTACTCTTTATTGGTTACTGCCATATCATAGGCCTTTTCCAGGATGAATTCTAGGCTAAGAATCCTTCTTGAGACAGTGTTTTTGTTCTCCTTTCTCATTTATAAAAATGCGTTGTCAAGATCTCTCAAAGCAGTATCAAGTAGATATATTGTTGATGTTTGCTTGGTTTTACTTGACTGCAAAGTGTGGCATCTAGTTAGCTGCTTATGCTTTAGTCTATTAATTTTGAGATGCTTTTTTATCTCTCAAGATGGGAATTCTTGTGATATGTAAGAGGCTCTTGAGTGAAGAAATTATCATTAGTAAATGCAAAAAGCTCCACGAACATTTTAATATTGGCTTGAGATTTCCAGGTTATGTTTCTCAGGATGAAGGAAAAACGCTATGTGACTACACATGGCTGAGAGTTATCTTCAAAGAACCAGTTGTCATAGTGCCTGTGACTGGAGGCCTGGAGGAAACACTGCCTAATATTTAATCTTGTTCTTTATTTGTTTGAGCATTGCCTCATAAGCAGTTAACAGCAGTTAATTTCAAAGGTCCTTTAATAATGCTAGAAGGCCTGCCTTTTCAAAAATAATTTTAAACATAAATGGCTGCTTTCTTCTCTCTGACTATAAAAAGACGTTTTATGGCTTCCAAAAGAAAGAGGTGTCCTGATACAGATTAGACTTTCAATCGTGAACCTCAGCTGCTTCAGTTGGTCCCATCTGTAATTAGTCCACAGTTGACAATGCCACTGATTAAGGACGATCCATAACAAGGAGGAAGAGACTAATTTACATATAGTTGCAGTATTTCCCAAGCAAGTTAAACTTTCTGTTATCACAAGCTGTTAGAGAGCTTTGACTGTAATTCTGTTTTCAGCTGTAGTGGAAAAGACACCAGTAACAAAATAAAGTGTCCACCACACTGTGCTGAGCCAAACACATACAATGTGTCAGACCAGAAATACCAGGATGTACAACTATTCTCTTTTCTTTTACACTGAACTTGATTAGCAGAAAATACGTTTTGTTTACATGTGTTTGCTTTTATAGTTATCTCCTTGCCCTTTTACTTTTTCCTTAGGTGCCTGCAGTTACTTTTGAAAATTTTAGATTATCCTTATGACCAGAGTGTGGAAATCAAGTTAACCCTATGTCACAACACAACATGCACTAGATACGCTACTTTGACAGAACAGTAAGATTGTGAAGTCAGTCAGAAGTTAGGAAATTACTCTGGTTGTCCAGCCTTGCCTTATGCCATAGCCTTGTCTTGAATCCTAGTGAAAACTCTGAAATACTCAATCATCCCATTTTTCCTGTGGGGCTCCTGTGTTGTGCAGTGACCACAGTGAACAATGCTCACTGGATTCAGCATTTCAGCTCTGGAGCTGTGTGTGCCCTTTATTTACAGGGCACTGCAAACTCTGGTCTGAGTTCAGAAGTATTCACTTCCTAGTGGCATGACCATTAACTGCAAGTACAGTTGGAATGCTGCACAAGTCTTAATTATCCTTGCAGTGTTCCTGTGAGATAAGAGGATGGTATGTTCACTAACCACAGGTAATCAAGGCAGACAGGTTATAGGAAAAGCATCTGCTAATTTTGGGTGCTTAATGTGAGATAGATGTGTAATCTTCTGCAAAACCAGGTTCTGACTTTTAATACAGTTTTCTTCGCATTTAAGGTAAAATACCTTTATTTTCACTCATAACCAAGAATTAACAACACTCCAGTCAGACACCCCCAAAAATGGAGAACATTGCAAACAATGGTATTTTTATTTTTAATCTGAGTAATTCATTTAGCATCACACAGACATGGAAGCATTTTGGTGTGATGTTCATCTGCCTTATCCGTGAGACCAGCTTTCCTCTTGGAGACTGGATTGTTGCCATTGTTGAGGGCATCTTGCTTTGACTTATTTTATGGACTTGCTCTGGGCTTTGTATTTTTCTGCCAAGTATTTGACTGAGTCCTTCCCTCTCCTTGGAGCAGCTCTAGCCTTTGGTTGGATGGCACATCAGGGTTCTGTCCAGCCACCATAGAGAAAGGGCAGAGTGACCAAAGCAGTGCCTCTTTCTAAAAGAGAATGAAGGGGTCCCTCCTTTACTGCTTATAGAGGGGTGTCCTGTTGTTCCCTCGCTGTGTAGGGTGACCAAATCCCAGCACCTCATGTCCATGTTCCAAGAGTTGAGGGTTGCAATGGGCTTCCAGAAGGTTTGTGGTGCTCTGCACCTTCTCATCTGGGGGATGTTTTCTAATCCCTCCCACCACCCCCATCCCATAAGGAGATGAAAAGATGCTGCCCCCAAACTGTGCCACTTTAGCACCTCTCATGTATTCACGTTCCACTGGGTGTCCACTGTTGCTGTCCAAGGAGGGTGACAAGAGGTGCACCAGCATCAGTTTTGTCCCTGACCAAGAGAGGACATAAGCAAGATGGTCCTTTGGAGTGTGGATCTCAGCATCCCTTGACTTGTCACTTTTGTGGTAAGGGGACCTTAACAAACGTTTGCATTGAGCAGGAGGGGTCTACCCCTTCCTCTGGCTCTTCCAGGGTCTCCTGCTGGGCTGCTCATGTGTGTCCTGGCATAAAGCTTTCACCAAACTTTGCCTGCTGCTCTGAAGCAAACCTACAGGGAGAGAGGGAAAAGGAGAAATAGATTCCACTGGTGCTTAAGTTGTTTGTTTATTTAACTTGAGAAGTGGTTTATTTTTCCGAAACCTTCCTTTCTGTAACAGTTGAACTTTTGTGACTGAACTTTCCAAAAAATTCTGGAAACCTCTCTTGGAAAATGTCAGCCCAAATGTTTGCCAAATGAGGCAGTGCCGGGAGCTTCAGAAGGTGTCAGACAGTGTTGGTAAAAAGTCGTGATACTTCCATCCCAGGAAGAGGGAGAATGTGTCTGTCTTTCCCCTACTGCCAGGGTGAAAGGTGGAGAAGATACCTGAACAGAGTTAGAGGAGGACAGAGGGAGAGCTTGCTACAGTATTCTTAGGACACAGGAAAGTGTTGGGACGGCTGGAAAGTTGGTGACTGACACCCTT
Organism: Oxyruncus cristatus; assembly: GCA_013399855.1. Lineage (NCBI taxonomy): Eukaryota > Metazoa > Chordata > Aves > Passeriformes > Cotingidae > Oxyruncus > Oxyruncus cristatus. The sequence goes on along the minus strand of VXAY01004937.1, from coordinate 677,434 downwards.
CAGTAGAGAAGAGCGATTGCCAAGAGTTTTGGAGTGGGTAGCTTGCAACCTGGAGCCTAAAGAGGATGGGAAGCTTAATCTGTTGTGGTCCTACTGCTGCTACTCATATGGGGAGAGATTGCATCCGTGAGAAGAGTAGAAATAAAAAAGGCCTTTTGAGACCTGCTCAGCAGCAAAGCCAGACTCAGAGACGTGGAGGCGGGTGCGGGTGCAGGTGCAGGACAGGCAGTGGAAAGGCAAAGCTTGTTCCACCCCCCAGGAAAGGAGTCACTTTTCAGTGCAGATGAGTTTTTGCCAAAATAAATCTCTCCAATTCTTGCCCATATCACAGCAAGGGAGGCAGGAGTGCTAAAGCTGAGCGACCACCTTCTACTGTCTGCTCTGTTTGGAGGAGAAATTGGCTGGTTTAAGAAGGTAGAATTTCTCTTCTCTTTTCTGCTGTGCAGTCCATGGTTGGTGCAGCATTGGCAGCCCTTGCCTTTCCTCAGATGAAATCCTTTTGTCCTTGCTGTCTGCCAGCTCAGTAGAGAGCAGGGCTATGGCAGAGCAGGTTGTGGGTTTTGCTCCTAGCTTGGTCCCAATGGGATCCAGAGAAGCTGACCTCTGAAGCTACAGCAATAAACGGGGTTACTGCTCTGCTTGGTACTACTGTTGCTAGCTTGTCCTTCCCTCTCCAGCGTTTCCAAATCCTTCTCCTTTCTTCCTCTCAGTATTTGGGTTTGTTAGTTTGTTTTGTTTTACCGTGCCTTTCTCCTCACCACCCCCGACAGATGCAGTTTTTCCTTTTTATTCTCCGATTCTTTGCTCCTTAAGGGCTCTGCCTGGATGTACAGCCCTTCCTGAGGAGAGCTGGCACACCAGTACTGATGTTATAAATAATGTTGGCTCCTCTCCCTGCTCCTTCCCCTCCCTGCACAAAACATGATTGGCTTGATTACAGAATTTGCCCTGTTTAATATCACCGAGGCAATGAGACACCTCCAGCCTGTTCAGCAGAAGCTTACAAATATATTTACACTTTAAAAATTGAAATGAATGGCTTTTCTCCTTTGTAGGCTCTCAGCTTCTGCGTGAGATTCAGAGCTGTCCTTCTGGGAAGCCTCTCCTTTGAGCACATTCATTGCACGGTGTATGAACACACTGTACCGAAGGAAGAGTTAAAGTGCCTTTTGTACGCCCACTTTGAATCTCTGATTCTCTTTACAGAGCTGTGCCAGCAGCAACCTCTTTGCAAAATCTTATGTGTTGTGGTTTCTGGATCCTTAATCTGTGCTCTTCCAACATTTGCAAGAAAACAATTATTGCTGCTAATTTAAACAAAACCCAGAAAGCCCTGAGTTCTAAACAGAGTCAGGAAGAGCTGAATCTGTCTAATCCTTGGAGCTGGTGAATGTCAGCCTTGCAGTAATTGAGCACAACATGTGATGCCAACCTGGTTAGTAACCAGTAAAGTGCTTGGGCTGACAGGCTGCAAACACATTCAAGCAGCCGTGGCTCGGGGCCAGTGTGTGTGTGTGTGCTCTGATATCTCCAGAGCTTCCAACCACTCGGACTGGCCGTGGGTCAGGTCCCAAGATTGCACTTATTGTGGCTGTGACTCAATCTTCTGGTTTTTAAGTCTTTGGAATAGCAAGAAGCACCACTCAGTTGAGAAGGGAACACCAGAATCGTATAGGCATGAGATACCTGTGACGCTTCCTTTAGCCTGCTTTCCACCTCCTTTTTGTTGTCTATTTTTTTAAAATGTAATTCATAAGGAGTGGGAGCAAGGCACTGATTCCTTGCTTGCTTGTTCAGATCTGGCTGGGTGTTGGGTCCTCACAGCTCCCATGGCAGGGAGACAGGAATGCTCTGGCTGCTGCCCTGGTACAGTCTTGTAATATTTATTCTGAAACACAGGGGTAGAGAGGTAGCCAGAAGATGGAAGGGCAGTGGAGAAAGGCTCGACGTGGACACTGGCGTCAAAGAGGCAGGGATAGTCAGAACATGAAATACTAGTCAGACTTGTACAAGTGAAAAACAAGCTAACCAAGCTGGGTAGGAAGCATGGGATGGACTGCTGACCACCTGGCACTCCCTGCTGAGTGGTTAGAGTTTGCCAATGCAGGCTGCTCCCACTTCCTGCTGGGAGCATCCCATCTGCACTGTGGTAATAGGTGTATTATCCCCTAGCTAATGTGGTCTGGTAGATGTGGTACCAGCTCCTCCCCTTAACACAAGCAGCTCAAAGATTTCAGACTGCTCCCTTCTTGCCAGGGGAGAGGAGTCCTCAGCCTTGGCAGGTCTTCCTGTTCTGGTGAGGAGCTCGATACCTCTGCCCAGGATGTTCCCTCTTAACTCCCTTCTGGCTGGAGTGCAGGAGCTGAGCAGGCAGGGAGCTGTTGTCACAGTGTTGTTCTTTGTTTCCGTTTTGTGTTAGATATGGGCAAAGCAGAAATGCCCTTGGCAAGAGGTGCATCGTGTCCTGGCGTGCTGCAGGGGGAGGGTGGAAGGGCAGTCCCACAGGGTCTGTGCCTGCTCACTGCTGCCTTGTTCTGGGTAAGCAGGTGAGCCTGTTCCCACGTCTGTAAGTGAGGAATGTTGTAATACCGAATAATAAACTTACTCCTCTTCCTCCTGATACTGGCACCAGCTCCCAGTGAGTTTCTCAGTCTTGGAGAACGTTTCATAACAAGTGTGACTTAAAAAGCACCCTGAGGCTGAAGGAGCACCAGGGCTGTTTTCCAGATGTTCGTCCTGCTCCGTGCAGCCCCAGCTGACGTTGCCAGCAAAGGCTCCCTCAGCAGGAGCCCTTGTCAGGGCACAGGCTCTCGGGAGCAAACACAGCAGCACCGAGGTGGTGTATTGATCCCTGGCACAGCAGGAGCAGCAGGAGCTCCTCTTTTCACATATGAGGAGGCTGTATGCAAATTTGAGGTATTGCATTGGAAATCCTGTCATGTGCCATGTGATTGTTGGATAAACTCCCCCGAGGGTTCCTTCAGCGACTGCTGTACCCAGAGTAAAGCAGGCAGGCCCTGCCCTGGCTGGCTGTGTCTGAGGCTGGAGTTTTGCAAGCACCACACTTGGAAAAATGCTCCTGTTAAAATGGTTTGGGACAGAACCGTGGACTTTGCACAGTGCCTGTGCGGTAATGGCCAGGAAGGAAGGCCTCCAGTGTGTCCTGGGAGATGTCTGTCTCTGAAAGCACATCTCTTTTAACGGGAGGAAATTAACATTCAGGCACCAAATGCTGCTCTGTCGGCCCAGCAAGAACTGGCTGGTAAATTAAAGCTTTTACTTGTGAAGAGGAAAACTGTTCTCAGTGCTGTAAGGAACACTGTTGTGCCACTGTGGTGATGGGGAAGTTTGAATCATTTAAATGACTTGCCATCGTGTGCTGCTCTCTACAGATGTTACAAACATACCCAGCTGGTTTTTAAATCCTCACCTCCTCCAAGAGAACCTGCTAAATATAATTATAGTGCTGTGTCAATATTGACCAGTTACCTCATCCTCAGCAGTGCGGACTTTGGAGCACTGTTAGTTTTCGTCAATGCTTCTTTGTGTAGCTGCACTTTTCTTTTGTAAGTGTTGTGAGAAATCTTGGGAAAGCAAGAGCAATTGTGTTTCTCTTTCACCAGCGCTGCTACATCCCTTCCTCTTTGGATGAAGGCAATCTTTGTTTAACGTCTTAGGGCTGTCTGTCTTGATTAGGTGTGCGTACCATGCCTTAAAAAGTGGTCCATGAGCTGGACATCCAGGCACTGCTGGCACAGAAACTGTAAGGAATGGTCACAGTGTCGTGGGGCATCTCTGTTTGAGCTGTGCAGGCAGCCACACGGGTGCTCTGGAGATGCACAGAGCCTGTTGCAGCTCATTTTGCCATGTAATTTGTCACTGCAGTCTTCTGAACACGACTGCTGAATTACAAATCCTACCTTCTTCGAGATGCCCTTTCAAGATTTTAAAGGGCACTGTGGTTCTTACTGAACATCACCAAAGGGTGGGATGCAAAGGCAAGTTCTTCTTGCCATGCAGTACCTGACGGGCATGTAAATTTTATGCGTTTCCTTAGAACAGCTTCTGTCTGCCGCTTTTACTGAAGAGGTGATGGTGGTATTTGACACCTCACAAAATTTTTATAAAGTCTTTTAGGCTGGAAGTCTTTCAGGCTAGAAAATAGCTTGTGAAATTTAATGAAAGCGTTCAGGAATCAGGATGGTTATTGATGAGACTGAATCCAGAAATATCTGGGAGCGTGAGGAGCTGTTTCTTTCCTCGGGTGGTGTGTAGGCTCAAAGTCACACTCAGGATGTGATGGTTTTCCTGCAAGCTTTACCTATAGCCCAGATGCCTTCTGTCCATCATGAACCTCGTCTACACATCTGCAGGGTTCAAGCACAGGACCCTAAACTAAGTGGAGCCTTTTTTTTGGCAGCTCTGGGGCTTTATGTCCAGTCAATAGAGTGGAGCATCCTGCTGTGTTTCCTGATCCTCCCACTGCTGAAATCAAAAGCTGAAGATTCCTCTGGATATTAAGAGCAGTAGGATGGAGCCACAACCAACCTACCCAAAGACCTTGAACAGTACCCTTTCAGAGCCAACCACTGACTCTATTCTTAGAGACATTTAATAACATAAAAAGCTTGCAACACGCTATTTCTGTGAATGACAGAAATAAAAAGAACTGGAAATAAGAATCTGCGAAAGGAGGATGTTTCTCATTATTTATAACCTTCATTGCTTGGCCACGTTTTTTGGAAACACTCGGTTTCACTTTGTCACGTTAAACACTTTTTCAGATAACAGTTTTGAGAGGAAGCATAATTAAAATTCAACAGAGGGGATGACTGCTTCTCTTAACACTTCATGCTAGTCTTCCTCATTTGCCCATGAATGTATTTGTGTTTGGGGTTTTTTCCCTCTCTTTCTTCGGTTGTTTTGGTTAAGAACTCCTTCATGGAATCCCAATAAGAAAATCAGCGTGCGCGTTCCAAGCGGTGCTGATTATTCCATCCTCTCACTAAAAATAGGCCTTGTGCAAGCTGGCACTGAAAAATAATTTAGTGAATATTAGAGAGTGGGAGAAGGAACAGCCATCTGGGAGCCGTGGCAGGCTGGGGCTGCGCTGTGTTCATGCACACCTGTGGAGATGCAGGGGCAGTGCTCCTTCTGCACGGAGAAACATGGCTTTGGAGAGCTCTCCGGGGAGGAGGGAGGGAATGGCACACAACAAGGCTCCCGAGATTAGTTTAGGAGGATGAATTCTGAGTTTTTAAGTCCTGTGTTTTGAATTTTGTGAAGAGGCCTGGCCACCTAATCGAGGCACCGAAGTGGGATGACTAAAGCTAATAGCTGTAGATAATCTAAAGTGGCATCAGTTGCTGGTAAATAAAAGTTTCTTTAATGTTTTGTGTTTCCATGTTGCTAGAAACAGGATGCTGAGCACAGGTGGGTTTTTTGTTTGGTTGGTGGTTTTTTTAGTCTGAAAGGAAACAAAAAACCCAAATATGCTCTGGTCAACTGAATGGTATCTTTTACTCCATCTATGTTCTTTGTTTTTTTTCTTTCTCTCCCCCCCCCATCCCTTTTTAATACTTTTTTTTTCTTTTTTCTCTTTATCAACTTCTTTGTAGAGCGAGCCAGACCTGGAGAAAGGCCTGGAGATGAGGAAATGGGTCCTGTCAGGAATCCTAGCCAGCGAGGAAACCTACCTGAGCCACCTGGAGGCCCTGCTGCTGGTAAGGACTGGGACCAGATGCCAATTCGAACACTGGTACTTGAATTTTCACTGCTGCTTCCATCCAGAGTTCCCAGAACTTCACGTACACATGGGTTACAAGTTGCTGGGTGTGAAGGGTACCTGTTCCTCCTCTTCTCCAGTAGAGAAAGAGAGGCTTAAAGGAAGGACTTGGATATGGCACAACCAGGGAGTTAGGGAGTTATTAATGTGGTAGTACCCAGGAGCTCTGTCTTTAAGTGTCCTGTGCTAATTATTAGACATGTTGCTGTATAGTTGGACAGAGATTAAGGAAATGAAGTGCAAAGGGATTTTAATTGCATCATTAATACCCTGGGAAAATCCACCTACTGGGGTGGCTGATCCCCACTAGAGAACTTGTTCACGTCTAGCTTTCAGGAGTTGTGTGAATGCAAATATCACTTATTAATAGGATGAAAAATAAATCTATAGAGGGATGTGTTGCAATGTGAGAAGGGTGAATGTACATGGTTTGCATGATAATGATTTCCCTTTTTCCTCATATCAGCCCATGAAGCCTTTGAAAGCTGCTGCCACCACCTCTCAGCCTGTGCTGACCAGTCAGCAGATTGAGACAATATTCTTCAAAGTGCCTGAGCTCTATGAGATCCACAAAGAGTTCTACGATGGGCTCTTTCCCCGAGTGCAGCAGTGGAGTCACCAGCAGCGTGTGGGGGACCTCTTCCAAAAGCTGGTGAGTCAGCTGCCATCCCCAGAATTCCTGGTACCTCTGATCCAGCTCACAGGGGCTGTTGGGTTCCCTCTGGTGACTGGGCACAGATTGAAGGGATCAAAGCCCGTGGCTGGATTAGAGGAGAGGCTTCTCACTTTGCCACTGCAGTGAAGGGCCTACAGCAAAATGGCTCTTTCATTGTCTTTAATTAAAGACTCCAGCAAGCTGTGGTGCTAAAATAAATACAGTTTCACAGAAATATTGGATCTTTAGAGTCTCTGCAGTGTCATCAAAAGAATTTGCTTTAGAGGAAGATGGGAGAATGGCAGCATTACAAAGTGAACTTTTTAACACTGACAGTGAAGTGTTTCTCATTACTGTTGAACTCCCTCACATACTTCCTTCTCTCAGTGGTGCTTTGCTCTACCTTGTGCTGATTTGTGGTCATCACCTTTGGCTCTGCTTCTCTGCCACCATCCTGGCCTTTGTACTCCCCTTGCTGTTATGCTGATGCAGTCAACCTGCAGCTGAGAACCCTCCAAGCAACCTCAACAAAATTCTCTTGAGTGGAGAACAGAACAAAGACATATACAGCATATTCCTGAGGCTGAATTAAAATTGCTGAGTTTCTGAGCCAGATGACAAATTGTTTGCATTCTAGGAGATTTCTTTGGCCCCTTTAGCCTCTCCCCTAGCATGTGCAGAGAGCAGAGGATTAAAGGAGCTGTTTTTTCCTTTTTAGAAAAGAAAAGAATCTCTGCATTCCGGAGGTGCCTCTGATTCTCCGGGTAGGAGTGACATTCCAGTGAGGGGTTTATTGGCTGGGGAGTGTATTTTCCAGGGTCCATCAATTGTTAGCAGCTGTGTAGCCCAGCATCAGCCCCATCCCCTGTGGAGCAGGGGGAGCTGGGCTTGGAAGATGATGTTTTCTGTGCATGCCAGCAGCTCGGGATCAAAATAAGGGAATCTGCTTTTCCCTGCCAACATGTTTTAGCCAGGAGGGGTCAAGTTGGTGCCTTGGTGAGTAGTTCATGGTATGCAATTTGAGCAGCTGGTTTAAGAAGACAAACCCAGCTGCTGCTGGTTGCTGAAGCAGAGATACAAAGGCTGCTCCAAGTGGCAGCCTCACAGCCTGCACTGGCCATGCAGTGCAGCAGTGGAACGGCACTAATTGAAGAAGACCTGAGTGTATTCCTGGGCAGGGCTCGCTGTCGAGCAGCCTCTCCTCACTGCACTGCTCCTCAGGCTCTTGCTTAGGACCATTCCTTGCTGCTGGGGGATCACAGGTGCAGGAGTTAAGCCCTTCTGGCACTCTGCTTATATGTTTCCCCGATTTTTTCTGCATTTGTGATGGAATTGTTGATTTTGGTGGATTAGTGCTGGAAGCAGAGGAGCAAATTGCCATAGTGCAGGAAGCTTTGAGCTGGCCGAGCAGCTTCAGTTTCGGGGTGGCGTGGTACAGCATCAGTGGGAATTGCAAACTCGTTGCAGGATGAGATAAAGCTAATAATTCTTGGCAGGCACTGGGAAGCAACTAGATGAGAGAGACAGCAAGAACATCAGGCATTACAAGGCATCTATACTGGATGTACATCAGATCTTTCGGAGCAGACTGTTTACTCGTGGTTGTGTCATGCGACCTGATGATAAACACTGCAATACTTGGTATTATCCAGATGTCCCTGGGGACATTAATTTTCTTTATATCACGCAAAACACAGTGCAGTAGATTGAAGCTACAGATAGTGGATGCAAAGAGTTTTAGAATTTCGTGTGTTCTGGCACAAAGTACGATCTATTTGCAACACCAAATCGACTGTTGTTCCTGTTGAAACTAAGGAAAAGATGCTAGGCATGTGGGAGTGAAATATGCTTCTCATTTTTGGGGAATATATTATACGTATTTTTTTTTGTAACTAGAAAGGGTACTGTTTAGAGCTGTTTTTAGAAATTAAGAAATATTTAGCAAATATCCTCGCTGATAGGTTTCAGGAATAGGAAAAGAACGTATCCAAAAGCCAGCTATTTCTACCAAAACTTGCTTAATTTTCAGTGTACTCTCCTTAATTGAAACCCAGAAAATTAAATCAGCGTGAAAGCAGTGTGTGAGCATCATTGCTTTGATTGGAAGCTTAGTTTTTAATGAAAAAGATGTCTTTGTGATGGCACATTTAGAGGAGGAAAATGAAAGCTTAGAAAGACTGTTCAGGACTAGCAGGAAATGAAAGAACCACCCAGGAGTGGAGAAACTTCAAAGCCCTGCCATGTTAGCTGGGATCGTCCAAACCTGAATGTCATAAGCCCTGCAAATGATCAGTAGTTCTGACAGCAGCTTCTTCCCAGGACTGTGCCTCTGTGCAAATGCAGATTCCATTCCCTCCTTGCTGCCGGGGTCATCCCTGGAATAAGTGAGCACGGTTGTCTTCAGCTTCAGTCATAATGGTGTGATTTTTGTGTGAGGACTGAGATTGGTTCCTGGTCTTTCAGTAAAACGTGACCTAGGAAATAGCCTTGCTGTTTCTGCCTCTGTCAGCTAAAGACATTTGTGCAGGGACTGTTCTGAGAGCGGCTGGTTCTGTTCCATTGTCCCTTGCACAAAGCTCCACAGAGAGCGGGGAGCACAGTGGATGTGAGGGAAGGAGCACTGGCTGAGGGGAGGTAACGGCTCTGCCTGTTCCTCATCTCAGGCTGAAGGGTCAGGGAAGGTGCAGAGTCACTAGGTGAGTGCAGCCCTCCTGGTACCAAACCTCTCCTCAGTGGACCTTTCTCAGCGCTCCAGCCTTGGCTCCTCTGACGGCACTTGCAGGCGTGTTGGAGCTGCTGAGGTGTTTACACACAGCCTGTGCAGCTCTGCAGCACAAAGCCAGCTCTGCACTCCAGACAAGCTTGGAAACTACCCAGGGATTTCCCAAGCTGGATCTTATGTTCTCTGGCATGAATATGGCTGCAATTCATAAGTCAGCAAGTGGGATCAGTGCTAAGATTCTGTGATAATAATGATTTATTACTGCACTCTGAGGCCTGTTTCATCCTCTTCTGGACCAATCGCATATTCCTTCTGCTGGAAAAACTGCCTTTTTCTGTCACTCAGTTCCACAATCACTGCCTTCCAAGCAGATTGTGCTCTGGATCTCTCTTCTGTATTTTCAGCACTCTACTGCCCTTATAACAATGCTCATTGATGCAGATATGAACTAATATCTGGGTTTGATTAGTGTATGCATCATGCAGAAGCCAACAAGTAGCTTACTGGGGTCACATTTGTGCTGTTGGGCTGAATCATTCCTGATTCATATGTTGTGGCAAAAAGCCAGCAGTTCCAGTTACATCAATGAGCTAAAATATTAATAGATACTAATCTGGCAGCTCAGAAGGGAAAAATAGATGTCAGTAATAAGGATGTGTCGTTCTAGCAGGCTTTCACATCCTTCACAAGTAAACTTGTTCAGCATGGATGGAACTGGGTGCAGGGGGGCACCAGTGCTGGTTAGACAACACTGACAGGTCAGAGATGTCTTTCTGGGCCTGCTTAACATTCCCCACAATTCTTTGGTGTGAAGGCACATGACCTGGCCGTTAGGTACCAAGGCTGACCATCCCAAACTGTCTCCTTCCCCAGCATTTTTTGAGTTTTGTTTTGCTTCCTGCAGGCCAGCCAGCTGGGAGTGTACCGGGCCTTTGTGGATAACTATGAAGTTGCTATGGAGACAGCAGAGAAATGCTGCCAAGCCAATGCTCAGTTTGCTGAAATCTCTGAGGTAATGTCACGGTATTCAGACACACGAGCGTCTGGGTCTGACTAATCCCCCGCCATGTCACTGCTGTCTGTTCCCCTGTATCTCTGCAGCCCTGACTCCTGGAGGAGTGGTGAGCTCCCACGGACTCACTCCTCCAGCTCCTGTTCTTACAGCCGTTTGTCCCTTGGGCTGATGGAGGTTATCAGAGACAGCCTTTATGTAGGGTCCCCACCCAGGGAATCTGGTAAAAGCTGGCATTGCTTTGAACTTCTTCAGCTCCGTGCCACCTTCCTGCATTTCTAGAGGGGAAGCTGTGAGTTTCTCAGGTGTTTCTCTGCAGACTGTGGTGTAAAAAGCCATCCTTAATGGCTTGCACTGTGGCTGTCAGTGGGATTGCAGCTTCACTGGCACGGAGAAGTAGCTCTCTGTTTGAAAAGGCCAGTGTGTCAACAATAATTCTGTAATGCTGTTTTTGGCCTACTCTGATTTCCTCCCTTTCAAGAGCAGTACCTGTGTCAAAGCATCTTGAAGACTTTTTTTGTGCTTCCCAGGCCACCAGCTTTGCCTGCAGTGCATGGTCTCATTGACTCTGTATTGTGGTGATTATTTCTTGAAGAACTCAGTTGCCAAGAAAACGTGGATTTCATATGTGTCTCCTTAAAAACAATCAGATGAATAATCAGAGCTGAATAATACCAGGGGCGTTTAGTGCTCTGGGTACCTTCTGTATCGCATGTCCCTCGAGATTTCTATGATAAAGAGGTAAAATATGATCCCTCAGTTTCTCTGTTTCTGAAGGATAGTTCTGAAGTCATGCCAGGATTTGGATTGATGGTGATGACACTTCTGCACTTGTGTCCTGGTGAGGATTTTGGATCTGAGCACGTTAATGCACGTCGTGGTCCATGTGCAAAGAGCAGAGTCACAATTAGTGTTCCTTTGCTGCCGTGAAAGAACTGACGTGTCCAAGGTCACCCAGCTCTGAGTGCAGGTCTAAGGAAGTATAACCCGGGGGTACTGAATCCCAATCCTGCACTTTATTTATGTGCTGTGACAGCAGCCATGCCCTTATGGACAGCCTTCCTACTGCAGGTGATTTAAAAACTCCACCATCCCTGTAGGAGGTTCCCTACTTTGCTGCATCTCTGTTGGCATGTGCTGCTAACAAAATTGCTTAATATTGGAGATGTGTGGGTGCCTGTGACGTGGCAATGATGGATTTACCAAGAAGTAAAGCACATTTTTCCATCCCTGACTTGACCTGTGATAGGGCTGTCCTTTCACTCTTAGGCCCTCCCCTGGAGGAGCAGATAGTCTGTTGTGTTCCCATGGGATATTTCAAGGTGATTGACCATCTGCTACGTGGGTTTTCTTCTTTTTCTTTTAGAATCTAAAGGCCAGAAGCACAAAGGAATCTAAAGATCAGACGACGAAAAATTCCTTGGAAAGTGAGTGATCCATACAGAGGAAACTGGTTTGTCAGCACTGTGTGGAGGCTGTTGCCAAACCTCTGCTCTCCCTTTTTGTTTTGAATGCTGGAAGGTTGTAGAGTCTGTTGGCTCTACCTGGGAAGTAGCAGAGCTTGTTCCTAGTAGACTGTGTGTACGGATGGAGAAGTGCCTCCCTTATCAGTCCCTTTGGGCAAAACCAGCCCAACCAAAGGGCTGCTGTGATTTTAAGGGAACATCTGCTACCCAGTGATAGCACAAATGCAACCCCAGCACTGATTGCTATATGGGTTTTGCTCTATGGTGGCCTCTGGAGAGCCTGGTCAGGATGGGGTTCCATGGTGTTTGCCTTCTCTGTGTGTCTGTGTGTGTTTTATTGGCTGTACAGCACATTAAACTTTAGAGAAGGGATGTTTCTAGTAGCTCATGGGTTAATAAACCTGTGCCTGTAGATTCAATACACTGGACAAGTTGGTCTGTAGGGGCTGTATTTAGGTGCTTGTTCCTTATGTTCCTGCTGCTTTTCTTTCACAGCCCTACTGTACAAGCCCGTGGATCGAGTGACTCGCAGCACACTTGTCTTGCATGTAAGTATCTGAAGGGTAGTTTGCAAGCTTGAGACCCCTTTCCTGTTTTCTTTGACCTTTAGATTTTCCGTGGAGCTGCAGGACTGCAAAAATAAACCTCTTTTGCTGCATAAGAGCCTCTTCCCTTTACAGTAAGGAGATGGAGTCCATAGGTAGGATGCTGTTATCTCTTCAGTGTCACGGAGAAGTGCAGAGTATTATTATCTCCTAGAGATACAGCCTTGCTCTAATCAGGAAGAAAAAGCTGGAGCATCTTGCCTACAGCTCTGGTAAGGGCACTCAAACCCTTCTGCTCTCCAGTGCTGCTCACGGTTCTGTTCTCTGTGTTTCTGTTGCCAGGATTTGCTCAAGCACACTCCAGCGAGCCACCCCGATCACCCACTCCTGCAGGATGCTCTGCGGATCTCTCAGAACTTCCTCTCCAGCATCAACGAGGAGATCACTCCTCGTCGGCAGTCCATGACTGTAAAGAAGGGGGAGGTGAGTCTTCCTGCTTTCATTATTTTCTCAGTTTCTAAATACCGGTTGTGTCTTTTCTGTGGAGCTGACCAGGAAGTTATGCTGTTAATCTGTTTGTTGCTAAGATACAGTTTGTGCAGTGTCCTTGTTCTCTGAAGGATGTGGTACAGCTCCCTCTGTTTTCTGTTCAGAAAACAGTTTGGAAACCCAGAGGAAAAGTATGATTAGAGTTTTCTCCTTAGCATTGTTAAAATCATTTGTCATACATAATTACTCTGATGCATATTGCTGTGCACTAAGTGGATTTGTATTTTACCTGCAAACTGAAACCAAAGGGGGAGCCTGGGAGGAGAAAAAAAGTGAGATGAAAGATTAGGAAAAGCTGTTTTCCAGATTCTTCATTTTCACCATAAAAGTAATTTTCTGCATCCTTATTTCTAAAGAAGAATGTTGTAAATATGACTAGAAAGCAAAACAAGTGGAATGTGTTGGGAAAGCCAGGGGAGGTGATTGGCTCCTAAAAACATAATATAACCCTGCTGGGAGCTGGACTGCACCCAGAAAGCCCTAAGATGTGCAGCTCCTTTACCTGCAGGCAATGCTGTGCAAGGAGGCCACAGAGCTACTCACTGATGGAGTCCTGCATTCCTCGATGGGCTTGATTCAGCTGCCTCATAATTTCATTAGGAAAGGGTTCAGTCCCTCCTGACCAGGAAAGGCCAGGACTGGCAGAAGTGTTGTATAAAGAGAAGGATGCAGGAGACTGGACAAAAAGAGGTGCAGCTGAGATACTAAATGTGTAAGAGGAATTGTGGCAACATGCCAGAGACACCGACTGATCAACAGTGACCCAAATTACCCTGTACAAAAACATCTCTCTGAACGGGAGATTGTTAGGATACCATGAACCTTCACGATTTATTCCCAAATCCTGACAGCTAAACATGCTTGCTCTTAGCTGTTAAACTGATTTTCAGCTGACAAAAGATTGGCTAGAAGCTGCAGTACTGGGAATTTGGTGCACTTTGTCCGGCAAGTGTTGCTCATTGTCTCATTTTGCCAACCGAGGAAGTCTGCAGCTGAGAAAAGAAGAGGAGGGGCTGAACAATTGGAGGCTGAGGTAGAAGCTCAGACATCAGTCACCAGGGCCTCAGTGATAGTCGATGGCCTCATTAAAGTGGCTGCTGATTGAGTCATAGCAGAAATCGCAGGCTAGAATGCCCCTCGCAGGGGAGGGAGCATTTTGTGTTCTCTGGTTGTCTGTCAGCATCTCAATGAGGGATGAGGCTTTGAAAAGTGTCAGGCAGAATCCTAATGAGGTGCCAGAGCCCAGGCAGAGGGGCAGGCTCAGGAGGATGATCTTGCTGATGGCTTTTTGGAGAGGTGTATTTGTCAGGTCTTAGAAAGCAGGACTGGGCTCAGCAGGCCTGTTCACACTCTCACTGGTCCTGCAGTGACTCCAGGTATGATGTGGGGAGGGAAGAAGGGGACTTAACAGAGGACAGGGCTGTGGATGTGCTGGAAGGGACTGGGAACCCTTTGTGCTCTCCCTCACTGCACACAGCTTTTACTGAGCCCAGGGAAGAAAAGGACTTGGTTCTGATGTTTCCCAGAGGTTGCCTTCCACTCTGGGAATCTGACACTGAATATTTTCTTTAGTCATTTGGCAGCAATATCCCACTGTTTTCAAAGCAGTAATGCCCCAGTGGATGCCCCTCTGTGTCTAGAGAGTAGGTATGTTCACTCTCTTGTAGTAATCCAGAGACACAAATCTGCTCCCAGCTACTCTGTGTGGGTTAGTGATGGCTTTCCTTCCTCTGCAGGCTGCTCAGCTTGGGGTCATAGCTGGGTTTTGTTTATGCCTGTAAATCTTTCCTTTTCTACTTATCCTTTCCTCCCACTCGCCTTGCTGGTGCTTCCCCTGGGGTGACAGGACAGTGTGTGGATTGCATCTCCTAATTGACTGCTCTCAATGCATAATGCATTTTTTATTTTAATGAATCACCAGGTTGCTTTGATGGCTTTTTTCATTATTTGTCTTCCTCCCATTGAAATTTCCTTGGTGGAAAGGAAGGAGGGTAAAACAGCCTTTTCCCCTCATGTATTGCTTAGGTGCTGATCTCAGTTATCTTTTTTCCCCAGTCCTTGCCTTTTATGTGGAATATTTTTTCCCTTTGAGTGCATTGTGGGGAGGAATCAAATCTCCTTTGCCAGCCTCTTGCTCCTGCTCTTCTTTTCAGGATTGCTTTGAACTGGGGAAGGCAGCCAGTTGTTAATCTCCCTAGTGACAGGCTGCTAAGGAGGGGAGTGCAGGTCAGAAGAGAGTACAGGCTCATCAGCTCAGCGTTCCTCGCTTTTGCAGAAGGTGATTCCCTGCTTTGGGAGCACTGGTTCGGTCTGACCTGCCTGCTGGCTTCCCGTGTGATGCCAGGTATCTCCCCAGCCCCCTGGTTCTGCTGGGCTCTGTAGGCTTTGTTCTAATTCCGGACTTAGGCAGATGAACTGGAGGGTGTCTGTGCTGCAGTTTAGTTTGCTGGGCTGAATGAGCATTCCAGGTAGTGCAAAGAGATGGGAACAGAGGGAGTCAAACCTTTCACCAGAGGGACAGAAAGAGCTCCAGCAAGGATGGCAGTGTTGGTGGATTGAGCCTATGAACAGAGAGTTTGGTCCTTGCTGACTCTAGCAGACTTCTCTGCTTTGTGGTCTGCTGAGGGCTGTGGTAGAGAGGAGTCAGGAGAGCCCCAGCCTGGCAACATGGGGGAGCCAGCAGGGCTTGTCTGACCTTTTGGGTCTCTTTCCATTCATCTTGATCCGCTGCATTCTCTTGCTTTGTCCTTTCCATTTTTCTACTTTCATAGTTTTACTTTCTTACTGTTCTTTTTTATGGATTATCTGCAGGAATCCACTTTGCTAAGCCTCCGAATAACCAAATGAATACATGGAGGGAAAGGGGATCTGAGTAGCTCTGTCCCTTGTGACTGGGAATGTGGGTGGTGGAGAATCACCCACCCCTCAAGTCCAGGGAGCAGGGCATCCTCCTTGCTCCCTGCTGATCCTGCTTCACCACTGCTGTCTTAGTTTAAATAGGGAACGTGGTTAAGGTTCTACTGGGGACAGTGCCCTGGGGAAGAAGGAAAACAAATGCTTTGGGATGAAGGATGTGCCACCATTATGCGCAGAAGGAGGGGAGTATTAACCTTTTCTACTCTTATTAACAGAGCAGCTCTATGTACTGCACCTTGTGCTGTTTTTCAGCTAAGCCCAGATGCAAATGACTGTAGCACTTGGGTCATCTTTCCCTGCCAGAAGTAAAGGCTTGTGTTTCCAGCTGACCCACTCCATTTGTGTAAAGCAGGAATTAATGAAATTGCAAAAAATTGCAGAGTTCATTTGGGAGATGGTGTTTCCTTTCCTGACTGCTGCTCCTCTCATGTGCTCTTTGCAGAATGTTATTCCAGGGCAGTTTAGACCAGCTGAGTGGTGGTGGCTGCCACTCTGCCTTGCCCTGGCTGTGCACTCCCACCCTCCCTGAGGTGTTCCACTGGTATTTGTGTGATCCCACAGTGGCACAGAGGAATGGGGCTGGCTGAAAACAAAGCCTCTTGGAGTTTTGGGTCACTGCTGCCTGGCTTGGTGTTTGCTCTCACCAGCACAAGAGAGCTGACAGGCAGCTTTTTCTTGTATCAAGCCCACTAGATCACATCATAGATCAACTTATGCTACTGTGCACCTTTTCCCTTTCCCTGGAGAGAAGGAGCTGCTCTACGGTGTTTCTAAATGTGGCTTTAAACTGTAGTCAGGGGACTGGGTGTCATTGCCTTAGGCTTCTGTGTGTGAGAGAAGGGAAAGGACAAAGGACATGTGCAAGGGAGCAGAAGTGCAGACTGAAGCCTTTGCAAAGCTGGAAGCTCAGCTTGGACACAGGCAGCCATGCCCAGCGTGAGGCCTGGTGCCCACTGCTCCTGGAGGCCTTGGGCAGATGTTGGCAGTTGAGCACTCAGAAATGATCTTGGCTGCTTCACACTGTCTTACAGCTGCAGCCAGAGGGCTCCTGGTGACAGGAGCTTTGGAAAGAAGAAAGAGAGGCTATTAAAATGCTCAAAGGGCAGCCAGTTTAACTCCCTGGGCAGAGCATCCCTTTATTCTGCAGTGCTGGTCTTGCAGCACACACACACACACACAAGGAATCATCTTCCTACGCTCTGCAGAAAGCCAAACCACCTCTTCCTCACTGACATGTGCCAATACCCATCTCTGCTTTGCCCTCCTCCCTCTGCCTCACACATGTTCCAGCCCTTCCCGGGGCTCTCTCCCACGCACACACTGCAGGGCTCTGCTGTCACCACATCGGATGAGCTCCTTCCTCGGCACACAGGCGAGGAGAGATGGCCTTTTGTGCAGCTGTGGTTCTGGTTGAGTAGGTTTTTAAATTCCACTTTTTGTAATGTGTCTCAGACAAGCTGGCCACACTTCCTGGAGTTAATCAGTCTGTGACAGCAGCAGGATTTATCATATGCAAACAGCACAAAAACACCGTAGGATGAGTAGCTGAGCACACAGGTAGTCGTGAGGTTGGTAGCAGAGGAGGGGGAGATGCTCAGTGACAGAGGTAAGAGGAGGAGGACAGCAATAGGCAATCCAAAGAGGATAACCAAGCACTGAAAAAGGTACTCTTTTGTTCAGAGCACTGAGGTGGGTGGGAGAAGAAGCAGGTGAAAAAACATACAGAGAAAAGCAGGGCCTGGAGAGGAGGCTTGGGACTTACATTGCACCAGTACAGGTGCAAGAGCCACTGAAGGTAACAGATTAAAGATGAACCTAATTCAGTCTATTATGATACAAAATTGGGAGTTTTCCCTTCAGGCTTCCTGGAGTATCTTTCTAGAGCTGAGGTGAGCTCGTGTGTTGGACACTTGACAGTCTTGGGGGCGGTCTGTGGAAGAGAGGGTGTCATACTGCTACTGTACTGCCAATCTCACCCCAAAGTTAGGTTTTCTTGGATGTTTATGTGGTTTTGTGTCATTTATGTCATTTCAGGGTGGTTTAGGCAACTATTTTCACCTTTGGCAACTTCTAACAAACAGAGTAACTCTGGAATCAAGGTAGAGAGATGGTTTCCCACATGTGGGTTATTGTGTGTCATGTACAGGAGGATCACTCAGCCAAAAGGCCTTGTGTTTCAGGAGACCCTGTTTAACAGGAGGCCACCAAAGGAATAGTTGGTGGCCCTGGGTGGGAGGAGTTGACCAAAGTGTTGGAGCCCAGACTGCTAGAGAAGGCCTATGGAACTGAGGTGGCACAGGCATCTGACCAGCAGGAGTCCTGTCTGAGGGGGCTGCTGGCTTCCCCAGGGTGGGAGAGGATGGGCTGACTCATGTTAGGAGGTCCAGGAAGGTGCCCTTTGCTCCCACGCTGTGGGGTTTGGCAGGGATCTGGTAAGCCAGTTGGGAAATCCTTTTATTGTTTCCCTCTGACCTGCTGAACCTCCCGGCAAGATGACTAATGTGCAACAGAGGATGTGCCCCTTTGCTGGAAGTGCCCCTCCTTGGCTCCATGGATGCTGAGCAGCCTGGGATATGCCTGTTGTGCCCAGCCATAACAAAAGTCCTCTTTTCTGAGAGAAGCTGGTAGTGAGGAGAGATTTCCTGACTTGGTCCACGTGTTTTCTCCTGTACTCTCCTCCCCAGATGCTTGGTTGCTCTTGTGGCAATTTAGCCCTGCTGCTTGCTGGAGGGAGACCTTCCCAACTAGCTCATGAGCAAGATATGAAGACTGAAAAGTCTGGGAGGCTCGGTGTTTTCCTCTGAGTGACTGGAATATATCCCATTCATCACTTCCTTTCTGTTCCAGCCAAGCTTAGGAACCCTGTTGTCTTCCCACCCAGCTCCTCTGTGGGACTTGTTGCTGCCTCGTGGTTGCGCTGTGTCTGTGTCAGTCGGGGTACTTGGTAGCCGGGAGTGCAAACCCAAATAAACCCAGTCTGACTGAGGCCACCTCAGCACAGGTGGGAACTGTGAAGGTTGGTGAGTCACACCCCTGTTCTGGCCTCGAATGGCTGAGCTCTCTGCTCAGGTTTTGGGGCGATGTGCTCTTGGCAGGGGGCTGGGCTGGGCTTTTGGCTCCCCTCACACACTGCCAGTGCCTGGCAGAGGTGGGCAGAAGGCCAGGTCAGGACTGTGTCATGTCCCTGCCAGGCAGGGAAAGGACAGTGCTGCATCCTGCTGGAGAGCAGAGATGAGTGAGCTGTGAGAACATCTTTACACCTACGAACAATGAGCAGAGGTTGAGCTGGCAGTAAGCAGTTATTCTCATTGCCCCAGAGGAACTGAGCTGATTTGCAGAGTAATTAATATGCATCAGATCTAGAAACCTGAGATCAGGGTTTTGGCTTGCTCAGAAATATTTTTCTCTGCTTATTATTGCTCTCAAATGAAATTCTTTGCAGCTCAGGAGTGCTCTTGCTACTGAGAACATACTTCCTCCTGTTTTTTTATTTTAAAGCTCAGTGTTTCTAGTTTCCTACCTGGGGTTTGTTCACCACGCTGGGGGGAAGGCGTGCACAAGTGCCATCAGCAGCAGAGGCATTAATGCAGGGAGGCGTTCGCCCCAAAACCACTGAGGAGGGACCAGGAGGATCACACCCACCTAAAAATAAACACTAACATATGTACAGGCCCTTCTGAGCCTCAATCACTGCTGGATGCCAGATCTCCACAGAGGCCAGCCCAGAGATGGTGCAACAGTCTGCTAGGGAGCAGCCTTGCTTCCTGCAGCGATGGGAAAGGTGCAGCTCACAGATTTCCAGGACCTTTCTGTCATGGAAGGCAGCACCCAGATGAGCTGCTGCCACTGCTCTGGGTGCTTTAACAGGTCGCTGTGGTGCAGCTGCAGACAGGAAAATGCAGGCTCCTAGTGTGTGTCAGGAAGTCTGGGGTGCTGGGGGACAGGCTGTGCAAGCAAGAATTGTGTCTGCAAGGGCATTTCTTTGCCAGGAGTTCCCTGCCATGGTGCCTGCCGGGCTCAGGACTGATGTGGTTTGTTTCCACTTTGGAGAACCGAGATGGGATGAACCGTAGGCAGAAGGAGAGGCAGCGTGGGAGGTTTGCACTCCCACACCCTCGGCAGGGAGTGTGTGCAGGGCTTGTTAAGTCACGCAGAGAACAGAACCTGGGGGGCATCACCTGAGAAACTGAGGCAGCAGCTCTGGGGTGGGTGTCCTGACCTGGCTCAGGGGACCCCTTTCCTGGTGCTGCAGTGCTGAGCACGTGGAGCCGAGCTGTGGAAACAGTTTTGTGTGTGTGTGTTCCCAGTGTGGGGATCACTGGGATGGAGCAGGTCAGGAATGAGTCTCACAGGCAAGTCCTGAGCGTGGTGCTGGGGAGGGCTCACGGTGAGACAGCTCAGAGGTGTTGGCTGGGCCTGGACAGTGTCAGCAGAGCTGTCCTGTCTGCAGCCACAGTGCTGTGTAGGCCATATGAGGGATGCGTGACGTGTCACTTGGTGGTGTCAGGGGAGCATCCTCTTAGCTGGAATAACAAGGAAATAGTTTGGGTCAGGGGAAAGTTCCTAAGTGTACCTTAGCATGTGTGGGGAAGCTGATGGTTCCTGCTTGTGCTGGGCATGAAGTGAGACAACACTGACAGTTACACGTGTTGATGGGACTAAAACTCGCCCAAAGTTGAATGGCCCTGTTTGGAAATCAGTGGGAGTTATCTGTTGCAGATGTGCTGAGTCCTGTTGATCCTGACGGCAGAGTGGAAGGGCTGAGCATAGAGCAGGGCAGGAAACTCCTGATGTGGTCACTGGTACCTGCACACGGCCATCTGTGTAAGTGCCAGCACTCCAGCCTTTGGTTGTTTAACTGTGGGGTCCCCCCCCACAAGGGAATTAGGAAAGCAATGCTCATGTCTACTTATCTGTGCCTCTTCTTTAGGAGGCTGTAAAGCTCCCTGGAACTAGAAACAGGAATAAAGGCATCAGAGCTGTGCAGCTTCTTTGAATTTTCTAGGTTTGGGGAGTCTTTATATGATATCAAAAGAGACTTCAATAGTCATGGAGTGGGGATATATCCAGATGGTCCTATTAAAGCATAGGCTGATAAGGGACTACTGAGAAGTTTGATGGATACACATGTTCAGGAATTATCCCTTAGGAGCACTTGTAATAAGGAAGCAGCAATGGCTGCTGTTGATGTTCAGCTGTTAATGTTGACAAACTCTGCTGTGACTGGGAGAGGAGGTGTCCGAGGAGGGCTTGGCTCTGTCCCTGGAGGGGTGGCTGAGGCTGAATGCAGAGGCTGGGAGGTGGCTCTGGGAGAAGCGGTGTGTGCTGCTCTCTGCTGGCTCCGGAGGGGACGATTCCCTGGCAGGGATTCAGGGATTCTGGCTCTCCTGTACACAGAGGCTGGGCAGTGACTCACAATGGAATATACTCGAGCTCAGGAACAGGGGATGGAGAGAAGCCTGAAGTCTGACCCAGCACGAGGTAATGGAGGAGCTGCATTGCCGTCTCTGCCTCGGGGAGACAGGGCAGCAGCAGGGAGCAGAGTTTACAGCAAGGAATATTTAATCCTCTTTCTTCTTTTTTCTGAATCGGACAAATTTACTGAACTTGCTCTGGTAGGAGTCATGTCTAAGGAATGTGTTGCCCCAGTGCCAGATCTGGAGCTCGTATTGCACTGACACATTTTTCCTGCTCTTTCCCCAGCACCGGCAGCTGCTGAAGGACAGTTTCATGGTGGAGCTGGTGGAGGGGGCCCGCAAGCTACGGCATGTCTTTCTTTTTACTGATCTGTTCCTGTGTGCCAAGCTCAAGAAGCAGATTGGAGGGTGAGATTTTCCTTCTGGGCTGTGTGCTTTGCACCTCAGCTGCAACAGAATCCTGGGTTTAGCCAGCAGTTTTAGTTGCATGTGAATACCCCAAACCTGGGCAACCATAACCCACAAGATGTACTTAGACAAGGAATAATCAGCAAGGCAGGACTGTTTATTGTATGAGACCTTGTCCATGTCCTGATCCCTCAGGAAAGGTTAATTCCTCCCATCTCTGCCCTGAGCCTTCCTAGGAAAATAGGATATGCTGTAGCTGCTGATATTCAGGACAAATGCCATTAATTTTTCTACTTCCCCTTTCTTTTAATAGGTGACATTCTTCACTTTCTTTTGTGACTAAGGTTATTAATTTTGGCCTTGCAGCTACAACCTGTTAACAGCTTTACAGAAAAATGGCAGAGGTGCAGTAAACAGACTGTCAACCCCAAAGTGCAGCTATAAAGACAGTTTTCTTGATATTTTTGACAAATTAGGGGAGAGGAACCATTACCAACATGCCTGCCTCAAATAGGGCTTCTCTTCATTTGGTAAATGTTCTTCTCATGGAGACCCCTCTCATCTCCTTGCCCTCCTCAAGCAAGAAGTTATGCCTGCCCTTTTTGAAGCACATGCTTGTGAGGAATGAACCTTCAAAGGAGTGGGACATTCCCAAGAGTGGCTGTTCCTGACAGTAGAAGTGAAGAGGGAATAAACCACATGAAACATTAAAAAAGTGAACTGGTTATCCTGGAGAAATCACTGGAGAATGGCAGCTATGAGCTGTGCTTGGATCACAGGGAGGTTTATGTGTCTTGGGCACCTGCCCCATTTGGCCCTTGCTCAGGCAGGAGAGACCTGGGTTTAGGTCACAGGTGGCAGCCAGCTCAGAAGTTTGGCACAGCTTTAGAACTTTGGCTGCATGGTGGCCTTGAAGGGAGAGCACATGGGACTGAAAGGGTTTGCAGGAGAGGGCTGTGGTTTCCTAGGATAAAAGGAACTAGCCAGTAAAAGATTTGGACCTTCTGCCTTTCAGGAAAAGCCAGCAATATGACTGCAAATGGTACATCCCACTCACTGACCTCAGCTTCCAAATGGTGGATGAGTCTGAGGCAGTGCCCAATATCCCACTGGTACCTGATGAGGAGCTGGATGCCATGAAGATCAAGATATCCCAGATCAAGAACGACATCCAGCGGGAAAAGGTAAAAGGGGCTGAGCACTCCTGGCAGGTACAGACTCGGGGGCTGTGCTGAGGTGCCGGCAGCAGCAGCAGTCCAGGGCTGCACAGCATGGGGAGTCACGTTAGAACAGGCTGTTCAGCAGGGGTCTGTGATACCCAGAGGCTTTGCAGCCCATCATTGCTCATCCTCGAGCACAGCTTGAATGATGGTGCCCTGTGAGGAGGCAGAAACAAAAACACCCTGTAGTTGTACCCAGTAACTCCTTTACTTGCATGAAACCACCTGTGACTGCTACCCCTGAGCATCCATGTGGAAGACAGGACTGGGAGTGTGAGATGCCAATTTCTGGCTGTTAAAGATGATCCTGCAGGTGATTTTGGTCAGAAGCCATGGATTCCTCAGTTTTTGCAGGCTCAGTTATACCTTTCAATCTTTTTCCTACTTCGCTGATGTCAAAGCATCGGCAAATATGTGAAGAACACCAATTATGTTGACTGAACAGTCTTGACACAGATGTGGTGTCTCTGGCCCAGGCTTCTCTTTGCTTGCAAGACATGTTTTCTCAGAGGTGTTAGATTCCTGGAACCTGAAAGAGAAATAAGAGTTTGAAGACTGAAATCCTGCTGGTTGGTAGAGCGGGATATGAATAACACTGATCATGTTGTGAGAAGATTATTCCCCATGCTCCTGCCTCTCTTCCCTGGCTGGCCTTCAGAGAGGGCTTCCTGGAAAGAGGAATATATTAGGAAGAACACTCCGTGGAAGCCTCTTACTCACCAGGTGCAGGTGTCTTAATATACGTGCTGTGCTGCATCACTGCCAAACAATACACATGGCTGGGCTTGGGACTGGGTTTTATCCAGGAAAAACTGGTTTTAGCTGACCTCTGATGAAAATGGATCAGTGGGTGGTGAGTGGGAGAGTTCTGGGCAGCTTCTAGGGAAGTTCCTTACTGTCTCCTTAGTTAATGAGGACCCGGCAGTGCTGTGGCTGCCCGGTGACATGATGCTGCTGCAGCCTCTGGGCAGAAAGTACAGGGTATAGTGGGGACAGTGGCCATGCACCTCTGCACCTTCATCTGGGACAGCTGGAACTGGGGAACAGAGCCGAGTGTCACTGTAGAGATACTGCAGGAACATGTTCCTGAGCAACTGGGAGCCCTGTGGATCCTGCTGACAGCATTTCTTCTGCCCTGGGGCCATTCCCTACTCACAGAGGGAAGGGATTTTAAAATACCTGTTAGTGTAAGTAGGATAGATGTTGGAGAATGACATGTGTCCTCTTTTTCCCTCTCTCCCCCACCCTCCAGAGGGCCAATAAAGGCAGCAAGGTCATCGAGAGGTTAAAAAAGAAGCTCTCGGAGCAGGAATCCCTCCTACTGCTGATGTCTCCCAACATGGCCTTCCGGGTGCACAATCGCAACGGGAAGGTGAGAGCACGTCCCACCACCCGCAGTGTGCCCGAGGCCATGGGGGGCTGTGTGTGTGGGGTTGTGTTGGCTGTTACACAAGGAGGTCTCCATGGCCCCCACTGTCTGTCCTGAAAGCCCTTTCCAAGCAGCAGACACCCAGCCCCTGCTGTACCAGGCGTTATGATGACATCCTCTGAGGCTGTGACTAATTTGTACAGGTGCCCTGCTCTGGCAGTGCTGTGACCTGTCACCGTGGCCTTTCCATGCTCGTGGCAAAGGCTTCTCACAAAACTGTGTTACTGCTCAGTGACAATCCATGAGCTGGTCGCTGCTTCCTCAGCTTGCACCAGTGCCCAGGGCTGTGCTGGAGGCTTTGGGGTTCCTGGTGGTGTGAGCACAGCACAGAGCTGCCTTGGGAGCCCATGGCTCCGGGGACACGGCTGCTGTTGGCAGGGGGGCTCTGTGGGGCTCTGACCGTCCGTGCTGGCACCGCTGGCGCTTTGCCGAGGGCTCGTGTCCACAGCCCTGCTGTCCTGACAGAGCTGGGACGCAGGACAAGTGGCAGGAGTGCCACAAGGACAGTGTATCCAGCACTTTGCTCTGGAGGAGGGTGGGAGCAGGCAGGCCAGCCCTCAGACTAATGCATGCCCTATTTTCTTCTCTTGTCCTGGGTAGAGTTACACGTTTCTCATTTCATCGGACTATGAGAGGGCAGAGTGGAGGGAGAATATCCGGGAGCAGCAGAAGAAATGTGAGTGTCCCTCGGCTGTTACTGATACAAATACTGCGATCTCACTGGAGAGCAGGAGTCCAGAGGATGAGGAAAACCTGCAAAATGAGAGATATGCACTGAAATCCCCAGCGCAGCAAGCATGTCTCCTGTCTCTGCATGTCTGGAGGCTGTTTGGGGGACTTCTGCTTGCAGCAACACGTGGGGAATGTGTAAAGAGGGCACCGAGTAGGTGTGTGCAGAGATTCTCCCGTTTACCCTAGTGATCAGAGCTCAGTGCAATTCCAGGTACAGGGAACAGCTGCACCCTTTTACCTGGCTCCAGTCCGAAGAAACTTAGTTACTTTTTTGGCAGGGGTGTTTTTTGGCTTTGCGAGGAACTAAGAATCCCCCCTTGTTTCCTGTGAACCATCCGGAGAGTTGTTGCTCCCAACAGTAACTCCGTGTGCCCGCAGCGGAGCTGGGCAGGGCAGCAGCACAGCCCTGAGCACCTCGGTGCTGTGGCTGGGCATTGCCCAGGGAGCAGCTATCCCGTGTGTGCCCTGGATGAGGGAGAAGGCATCCAGCCCCTCCTTTAAATTTGAATTCCTCCCTCTTTGAATCTCCTTGGCAGGCTTTAAAAGCTTCTCACTCACATCAGTGGAGCTCCAGATGCTGACAAACTCCTGTGTGAAGCTTCAGACGGTCCACAACATTCCCCTCACTATCAATAAGGAAGGTAAGAGCTTTGGTTTATGTTTTCACATGGTGGAGCTGCGGGGAAACTCTCCCCTGCCTGCTGGAGTCCTAACCTGGAACAGCTTTGAACTATGCCTGGGAATCCTTTGGAAGAACAGTAGTTGGCCAAAATTGTGTCATAGACCATCCTAAATCACTATTTAACCTGCTAGTCTAGACTCAGTCTCTATATTTTACTTTTATATTTTTACTTTATATTGTACCTTTGAATTTCTTCCATGCTACCTTGCTGACCCTAGAAATGTCACTTTAGGAGCCCCCCATTGCCAGAAGGCACTGCTGGTGACAGTGGTCTCCTCTCTTGCCAAAGTGGCTGTTTCGTGCTCCTGCCATCCTTAGGGACAGTTTACCCTCTGCTCATTAACCTGTGTAACATCAGTCTCATCATTCTCTCAGCTCCACTGTGAATGTAACAAAATTCCTTGGGTCTTTTGTACAGATGATGAATCCCCAGGTCTCTATGGATTCCTGAATGTCATTGTCCACTCTGCCACAGGCTTCAAGCAAAGCTCAAGTGAGTTGCAGTTCTGTGACACACAGAGGTGCTGATGGGGTTAGATAAGTCAGATGCTGGGACAGCTGGGCGTGGACTGGTTTAGGACTGCAGCATCTGTGATGATGGGGAGGGGGTTTGGGGAACTGGAAGTTCCTGCTGTGAACTCTCAAAAAGATCACCATCAAGGGTCAAGCACGCAGCACTTATTTTTAGGCCTACTCTGGGTTTTTAAGCAGTGTTTGCTGATTACCCACATGTTCTAGAAACAAGTCAACCTGTATTTATACTGAATTCTTCCGACTGTATTTTGTTTTACAATGAAAGAATGGAAATCTGGCATCCAGAATTTTTGTTGTGAAGAAAGAGGTGCTAAAATTCAGGGACACGATTTGACAGAAGGATCAAAAAAGGTGACAGGCTAGAGCAAGAGGACCCTGGCAGGAATAACTGTGCTTCCCAGCCATGGATGGGGATAATCTAGAAGAGCTGCCCAGGCTACCTGGCCGTGTGGCTGGGGATCCTGCTCTTATCCAAGCTAAGTGTGCAGTCCAGGGAGGAAAGGAGTGCACTGGGAGTACATCCCTCTTGTCTTCCTCCTGCTGAGCCACTGACTGCCCAGCTGCTGCCTGACACCACATTTGTAAGGTAGGCCATAACTTACAGATGAGGCAATGTCTACAGCTCATTAGGAGCTCTTCACAAACACCAAATACCATCTGTTTAACCACTTTGTAAAAATAATGAGGTTTTTGCCCCCTGACCTGCTCCCTGAGGATGCTGTTCTGGGGAGATCACTGTGTTGATGGGGTCCAGTATCTACCTGGGGAAGGTTTATTGCTCACTGGTGAACACCTTCAGCTCAGCGTGGTTGATCTGGGGAGTACTGAATAACAGCATAGAGGTGAAAGGCTTGTCTGTGCTGACATAATTTATACAGCTGGGCTGGTACTTCAGCTTCCTAAAGGCAACTGGGCTGATCCAGATGATGAGATTTGTATGGAATGGTGTTACTGGTGCTAATACAGAGATGGTGGAGCTGAAGGCACACCCTGGAAGTGATTAGTGCGAATTTGGAGATTCTGGAAGTTTTTTAAGTTTCTGTCCCTGTCTCCCCTCCTCAGATTTGTACTGCACGTTAGAAGTGGATTCTTTTGGGTATTTTGTGAACAAGGCAAAAACCAGAGTTTACAGAGACACCACAGAGCCCAACTGGAACGAGGTAGGTCTGATTTTTCTTGCTGTGACTTATTCCATGTGCTGAACATCAATGCACGATGGGCCGAAGATCCACCAGTGGAAGAACTTGCTGCATGCTCAGCCCTTGTGCTGCACATGCTGCTGCTCAGAAAGCCCTCTCCTGCCAGGTTCATTCGGCTGTCGGGGCTTGCAGAAGATTTTCTCTTCGATTAGCTGTAGTTAAACAAACAATTTGATACAAAAGAGTCTTGTCCAGCACTTCATCATTTAAACAGATGCATGTTTGATTATTTTTTTAAAGACACAAGTGAAAATATGTTGAAGGAGGTGGTTTTGTTTATTTGTTGAGAGAGGGAAGAATGAGCTATAGACATTTTGCCTGTTTACAGGCAATTGGTGGTGAACAAAATTCGTGACAAGGAAGGTGGGTGAGTTTGTGTCTTTGAACAAAGCTTTTGCTTGAGACCCAGTGAAACCTGACTAAGGAGTGAACCATCTTATTCTCTGCTCTGACCACCTTATATATATAAAATACAATTTCAGTTTACTTCTAGACCAGCTCCATTAGGGAGGAGGTTTTGGTCAGTCCTTAAGTGCTCCCTTCTGATGAATTTTAAGGAGACTAAATCGATTATTATAAGACTGGTGTCCTGCTGGGATGCATCCATTGCTCTTTCCTGTCCTGGTGCCCTGCAGGAGTTCGAGATTGAGCTGGAGGGCTCACAGACACTGCGGATTCTGTGCTATGAAAAGTGCTACAACAAAACCAAGCTCACCAAAGAGGATGGAGAGAGCACAGATCGCATCATGGGGAAAGGGCAGATCCAGGTAAGACTGTGCTGAGCTCATTCCTGCTACCCTTCCTGCAAAACATCACAGGACTTTTGAATCCTGGAGTGCACCAGGGAGGGTTTTTTTCTTGCATTCTATGTCTAAGTGTTGAAGGTTTTTGTCTAGATAATGAGGTACACAGTGTGACTCAGAGACAGGAAGGCAGCAGCTTTTTCCCTCTTGCTTTGTGCCCTATGCCTGCTTCAGCACCCTTATGGAATAGCTGCTTTTTCAAGAAAGTTTGTTTTGATCTCTCATTTGCCCATTAACTTCCAAACTTCCAGCCCAGTACAGGAACTGCACTGCCCCTGGGCCCTGCCGAGGGTGCTCCATTTGTGGCAGGAGGAAGTAATGAATATCCTCTCCCCTCTGTAAATCTTGTGCAGAACTGCTGCTGTGTGTAAGTGCTGGAAGGTGATGGATGTGTTGGCCAGGCCCTGGAGGACAGGCCTGTTGTCCTGATAACTGCCACGTCCAAGGCATGGTGTCCAGGACAGCAGGTGGCATCTGAGGGAGATTTCCACTGCAAGGAATCCATGTGGGACACTTTGTGTGGCAAATTTGTAATACAATGGGGGAGGTGATGACTGCAAAGGGATGCTGCTCTTGGGGAGCTGCTGTGTAGGAGGGATCCGGCCATGCGTGGAGGATGACATCGGGAACATATGTTCCCCCTCTTGTTCCAGTTTGTTGCACTGTCTGTCCACAACTTTGGGGGGGGGGTTAAATCTCTGCTCTGAGGGCACATTCTTTGTGCTGGAGTGGCTGTTGCAGAGAGCAGAGACCCTGCCCAGATACCTTTGTCTCTCTGGGATGCTCAAGATCTCCCCATTCCCCTCCCTGTAGCTGTGCCTGTCCTCTCCCCGTGGGTGGCTGCTCTCCCCAGCGCTGGAGCGATGGTCACACAGGCCGGGGCTGTCTGTGGGATTGCAGAGCAGCTGGGATTGAGGGCAGCCTGTGGGATCCCACTGCTCTGCCAGGCTTCACTGGCTAAATGAGTCCCATCAGGCCTGTCCCTTCCCTCCCTCCTTGCAGCCCGAGGCTGCCACATGTCACCAGGGAGAGCTTTTGTGTCAAATGCCTGGTGGGATTTGGAAGGGCACTGGTGTACAAATCAATAAATGCCAGCACAGGGTGTCTCCTGTGTGTGTCTCAGGCCGACCAGAAATCTCTGTGTCCCTCCTGCTAACAAAGGTTATTTTCCATGGAGATGAGCAACTACAAAAGAGCAAGTTTGCAGCCCTGAAATGCCCCAGGGATTTGTGTGCTTATAACAGAGAACCCTGAAATCACTGACCCACAAAATCCTCCAAATATTTTACATGGAATGATTTTAAAACCAAATCAAATCTGTTAAATTTTAAGCAATTTTTACTTCTCGCAGGAGCGGGTGTTTTTCTGCACAGCAATGGTATATTCTGTTAATACATTTTATACTAAAGTTAGTAAGTAAAAATACTCTTTGGTGACACTTGCATATTAATTGAATCTTGATTCTTTTAGAGAAACCTAAATACTGGGAAGGTTTAAAAATGAAAAAAAAAATCAATAAAATTATTTTTGATTAATGTACCAATGTTGGATTCTGTTATATCATAAAAGGCACATGCAAAATTTCTCTTGCTTTCTGTACATCCCTTTTACAATTTATAAAGAAATTTGCTGAACTGCCAGAGCATCCTCTTAATTGTCAGTGATTTCTGTTCCATCACACAAATGTTAAACACTGTTGAATAACTGCAAAGAGAAGTCATAAGACAGTCTGGTAAGATTTTGGATTGATAAAAATTCTTAAAGGTTTTTACTTTGGGTTTAGTTTTAAAGTAAACACCATTTCTCGATTAAGAAACCATAATAATGCAACAACAGAATCCGATTGCAGCCTGTGGCTGAAGACTGGCTGTGTAAATGCTGTGTTCAAGTATTTTTCAATCACTGGTTTCATTGTTATTTTCTTTCAGGATTCTCCAGGTGCTTTTACATCAAATTTTGTTTACTTTAGAGTTGGTAGTTTATCCTGGGCTTTCTGGGTTGTTGTTGTTGTTTTTGTTGCACTGTCATTGTTCAGCCGAAGTCTGTCTGTTTAAAGGCAAGGTCTGTGAAGTTGGAGGAAGGTTTTTTTCCATAAATTCCCTTTAGTTAAAAACTCTGGGAACATGAAGGGTCGTGCCTGCATCCTCCTGTTGATAAAAGCAGAGGAATTTCTGTCTTGGCTAAATTGCAGTGTATTGTTAAGCCACGTATTATTGTAAATATGCAACTTCCCACTACTGGGAATTCTGACTCACCAAATTCTCTGAGCTTCAGTGATGAAGACAATGCATCAAGGAGACAAGGACTGTTTTGGCTGTGAAAATGTTTATTAAATCTCTCCGTTACATTAAGGCACTGGAGGAAGGAAGACTGGAAATTGGTCCATGTGGACACAAGTTTACAGGAATGGGCAGCAATTTTAGTAGCTCCCATTGCTCATATTTTCTTTTCCTATGAAATATTTTATTTACCTGTATTTATAGCCACAGAGAAGAACTGCTTCATTCCTTGCCAATCTGCAAGTTTTATCCCTGAAAAATAAAACCACGAGGTTTTAAAATCGGGGGTGTCCTGGAAATGTGGGAGTGAATTCCTCAGCAGCCCTGGTGGCCATGGCAGCTCTGAGTGTGCAGTGCTGAATGGCCACACGTGGCTGGGGGCTTCTGCTGCACTTCAAGCATGAGAAATACCATTCCTGGCTCCCCTGTGCAGCTGAAATTATGGGGACACTTGGGGCAGGAAAGAATGGCCATCATTTTATAGGAGGACCTGAGGCTTAGTTCAGCTGTAAGAATCCGCTCCTCTCAGTGTGAGCACCCTGGGGATTCTTCTTCCTGCTGTTACCTTGCAATCCATCTCTGACCCTTGGGTTGGCCCTTTTGCTCGTTGAAGTTTGCACTTCTCGTGGCAGACACATCCCCATGTTTTGAGTGTAGCAGCCTTTGTTTGGTCCTGAGGCTGCATCCAAGCGGGCACACAGGTCAGCACGGCTGCCCTGGGAACAGACTGCGTGAGTAAACCGATACTTCACCCTGGGATCCGGCTCCTCCCGTTGGTGCCTCCTAGAAATGCTGTTTCCTTTGTTGTTTTTCTTTTTTCTGCATGATCAGCTCAGACAGAATATTTCCTTCTCCCTCACAGCAGTGCTGGAAAATCAGGGAGGATGTGACCACAGATCAGTCATTCTGTGGAAGAAGTGCAACACCATTCCTTGTTGCCTTGCAAAACAATCACTCTTATCTGCTGAATTATCTGGGATGTCTCATAGCAGTGCCCGTGGCTATTTCAGGCACCAAGTTGTTTTCCATGTAAACCATGTTTTCCCTGCTGTGCCTCCCAAGTGTCAACTCAGAAACCCTTTTACACCCTCGAGTTCGCTTAAGCAGTTTGCTCAAGCAGAACAGTGTCCCAGCAATGAAAATAGGGGGGGGAAATGAAGAAGGCAATGGGTCATGGCTAAAGGGTGATGGTGGGAAAGATTAACCTGTCAGTGGGGAGCTGTAAGAAGAATGGGGTTATGGCTGGACTGGGAGTTTCCAGCAGCAGTGAGAACTCTGACAACGTGTGTGTCACATCAGTTACAGCTCAAAATTGATGGAGTGTAAAGTTGCCAGGGAGATTTAATAAAGGGAAGCAGTAATATGAATGAATAGATAAAACACAGTAACCTTAATGTTTCCTCAGTCCTTGCTCTTTCATTTCTACTGAGGCTTCCTTGTTTTTTCCTCTTTCTGTATGTTTTCTTTTCTCTCTGGGGAAAAAGAAATTATCATCAAACTCCCTGTGGTGGTTTCCTAAGGCAAAGCACAGACACACTTCTTAGTGCCTGGCTTGCATTTGCCAGACCAGCACCCCCAGTTTGCCTTTTCCCAGGTCCTCACCACTCTGCTCTGCCCTCTGACTGCAGTGCCCTGTCTGAATTCAGTGCTGAGCTGCTACAAGGGCCAGAGACCTGCACTCAGAACCCCCCGTGGTGCTGACCTGCTTTGTCCTGTTGTGTTTTGGGCAGGATACAGAGAGGTGCTGGCTTGATTCATTAGTGAATTTGGGGTTGCAGTTTGCCACCACAAATACCAGGGAACAGTCCACAAGGGAGGAAGCAGCAAACAAACTGGCTGGTTTGTATTTTCCTGTGCAGCATGAGCCCTGCGTGGGGACTGCGCAAACCAGCCCCTGTGGTACAGTCTGTGAGGGGCTGAGCAGATCTGTCCTATGTGCACAGGGCAGGGAGACAACACAGTGGTTCTGTTCCAGTGGAGATGGCGCAGGTGCTTTTGTTGTTCCAGCCAAGGCACTGTTTGAAGGAGCTGTGTGGAGGGGCAGTAAATGTCTCTGTCAGATGCAGCCGTTGCGCAGGGCCTCCCCTGCCTGAGCTGGCACAGCTCGCTCGGAGCTGCCTCCCTTTGCCATGCTGGCTGGGGATTGCATTCTTCTACTCCATGTTCTTTCTTCCAGGTCACTGATTTCCAAATCAGGCCAGAAGACAGCATGACCCCATTTGTCACAGGCTCTCTGTGCTGGAGCATCACTCTTGCTAGCTCTTTGTGCTCAGTGTGCTCTGTACCTCCCGCTCCAGCTGCTCTGTTGCTCTTGCTGGCCCCAGAAGGTCAGTCAGCAGTTGGGTCCAGGACTGAAACTCAAAGTCTCAATGACGTTCTTGGTTTCCTGTTGACTGTTTCCTACTGTGACTTATCAGACTGTTAGACCTGATCTTCCTGTCTCACTCAGTGTTGCTGAGACCTTATTCAAGCTTTGCTCTTTTAATAGCTTCCATCATTTTGTTTTGTTATTTAAAAAGCACCTTGGGGGGGGATTTTTGTTTGTGTGTTTTTTTTTTTTTTTCCTCTCCTTAATTGCTGTTGTTATTGCCAGTGATTTATGCAGGGTTGGCTCGGGTCAGCCAGCCCTGGTGCCTGTTCTCCCTGGCTCCCTTCAGTACCAGCTGTTCTCCAGCAGGAACCAAACAGCAGGTGGGGAGGGCAGGAGTCCTGCCAGCCCCGCAGCAAAGTTCAGGGAGAAGGGAGCGAGAGGCAGCAGCAGGGACACTCAGGTACATCCACAGGCCTTGCTTGGCTCCAGCAGTTACCCAGCAGGGAGAAGTCTCTGTGAGCTCTCAGCTCCAGCACTCGGCTTCTGCTTGTCCTTTGCAGCCATGTGAAAGTCACTCTTGAGACAGAGCAGGCTGGTGTTTGGCTCATATTTTTTTAACAGCTATTCACTTGCTTTCATTGTGTGCAGTGGCAGGAGTTCCCTGGTCAGTACTGAGACATAAACAGTAATACCTGTTAGCTTAAGTAAACTGTAACTGGATTCTGCTGGACTCTTCCATTAACGTTTTTGGCAAATATTCAAAACCCTCTTCCCTCTTCAGTTTTAAGCAGTCTCTCCCTCCTATAAATAATACACTTCCAGTGACTCTGTTCTAAAAACATATGGAAAACTGCTTCCGAGCAGGAGGATTGGCTGTGATTGTGTCCATCAGCAGGGCCATTTTGGCAACTTAACCAGATGACTCTTTAGGCAGATGGAGATCAAGCTTTCAGGAATACTGAGCGTGGTTGTCCTCCGTAGGAAACCAGACACTTCAGAAATGGTTTCCTCTTGATTCTGGGAAAGAATGCAGTTGTTGAAAGAATCCAAACTTCCAGCACGGAAGTTGAGGGAAGAACAGCCCAGACTCTGGCCAGTTCGTGGGGACCTTGGCCAGGCACACAGGCGGGGGCGGGTCCGTTCCGCCGGAGTTAAAAGCGAACCCCCTTGGCAGGAGCTGCACTTCGGGTTTGCTGAGCCACTGGAGCCAAGCACTGCTGCCCATTGGCCTCCTGGGCTGTTGTGCAGCCCCAGGATGTGGGAGCTACTGGTTGCTGACTATTCCTTACAAGGCGTCTTCAGGAACTTCTGCCGGAGTTTCACCTACAGGAGCCGGTCCAGTTCCACAGGGAAGCACGTGCGTGCCGGCTGCGTCCCGCTGTGGGCTCACGTCCGTGACCGAGCGCGCAGGGACAAGGTTGGCCTCGCTTGTTCCGTTGCCGCTTGGGGTCTCTGCAGTGCGGAACTTTCCTCTCTGCTGGTTGTCTTTCTGTGGGGAAGGGTGTGGGGGCACTTGTCTCTGTAGCTGTCAGCAGCACTGGGCTGCTCTGCCGCTGATCTGAAAGGCTGTGACTGTGATTGTCGCAGATCTCCCAGAATTTCCTGCAGCTGCTGTTCCAGCATTTCTCTCACCCGCCAGAGCACTCTGTCCCTGCACAGGGCTCTGTGAGAGGGGGGAGCTGTGCTGCAAAGTACCTCTGGTTACCGAGGGTGTGTTTGCTGACAGCAGTAAACTCAAGGCAGAGGCTACTGCAGTTGCCTCCTCCTGACCTTACTGTGCCTCAGTGTTCCGAGTGCTACAAAGCCATCTCAGGAGACACCAAATTTCTGCTTTGTCTGGTTCCAATTGCTGATCCAGTCCCAGTGCAGGCAGCTCTTTCCTCTCTTGCCAGTCTCCCTGGAGCTGGGTTCAAGTGTGTCTGGGCTCTCCCAGCCAGTGTTGGGATTGGTGGGTGACGTTTGAGCACTCGAGTCAGCCGCTCCCTCACAACTGTCCACTCGAGATCCAACAAAGCTGAAAATGGGAGATTGGAACTTGGTTCTGTTTAAAGAATTCTTCCAGAGCAGGGTCAGGTGTTCTTCCTGCCTCCATTCTCAGATGGAAATGAAAAGGACTAGGCAGGTTGAAGGAGGACAACTTTCTCTGATTTCTGGGCCAATTTTCTCCATTTCTCCTCTGTCAGATCCTGACAGAAGTTTGGTTTGTTTGAAGTTACTTGGCTGTGTATGGATCACTTTGTATTTCTCTTCCTTGATGTGACTCTTAAGGTCATTATGTCTTTTGAATTCAGTCCTTCTTGGAAGCTGTTGGCTCCATAGCCAAGAGCTATGAGGTTCTCCAGTCTGGCTTTTTTTTTCAGTGCAGTAATTTCACACTCACCCAACCTCACCTGTCTATAGAAAATTGCAGTGGGAGACAGTTTCTCTGTTTCAGATCAGAGTGATTTCAGAAATCTCTCCTCCCTTTCTCTGACTGCTGGCCCTGTGCCTCTGTGTGTGCCACAGCCATGAATGCAGTATCTCGCTCTGTGAAAGCTCACATTGTTGCCATTCAAACACTGACCGTGCTCACTGAGGTTGCCTTTGTTGTTGAGCAGACACTGCACACGTGTTGCGGGATTTTCCATGGATGTGAGTCATCCTCAGCCCTGCTCAGAGAACTGCACAGCATCTGAGCATCCCATTACCTAGAAGAGGGAAAACCTTGGAGCGTGTGTTTTACTATGGACAAGAAATGGACATGTTAAAAGTGATGGTGCTCTGCTCACTGGTTTCTCCCAAGTCTGTTCCCAGCTCATGGGTAACTTCTGTTTTTCAGCTGGACCCGCAGGCACTGCAGGACAAAGACTGGCAGCGCACGGTCATCTCGATGAACGGGGTAAGTGCAGCAAACAGAAATCAGCTCTGCTTCTCTACCTCCCATGGGCTTTATTTCTTTGCTTTTCATTGCAGCATGGGAAAACAAAATAAAATGTTGAAGAAGTGCCATCTGATCTCTTTTGTTCAGGTTGAGGTGAAGCTGTCGGTGAAGTTCACCAGCCGGGAGTTCAGCCTCAAAAGGATGCCGTCCCGCAAACAGACCGGCGTGTTTGGGGTCAAGATCGCCATTGTCACCAAGTGAGCTTGGGGGTCACACTTCTCCCCGTTGTTTTTCAGAAAGGCAACTGGCCAGGGGGGTGCTCCTGCCTGTGCCCCCTCCGAGGGGTGTGGCAGTCCTGCCCGCTCCACTCGTGCAGTAGGCAGATGTGGCTGCAGGCAGGAGATGCTCTGCATGCTCCCAAGCTTCATTTTTTGCAGGGGAAGAAGCCACATGGGCTGTGAACCCAGCGTGTTTACTGACAGCCTATCGCTCTGAATTCCGGAAATCCCTCTTGCCCTTGCCTTCTCTGTAGTTAGCTGACATGGTCACAAAGTTCCAGAGCCACTGAACAGGGATGTTTCCTTTCCATAATCAAAAACGTTCAAGGTCTTTGGATCCTGTTGTATTATTTTAACCCCTGATCTTTTGTCGTGAATCATTTGCCAGCAGAAACCTGTTTGTTCTGTTACGCGGTTTGGGAAGTGTGGTATTTCCTCTCTATGGAATTGTATTAATCTGAAAGCAACAGAGTTGCTATGTATCCAAGGAATGTTTGGGAATCCTCTGATTACCTGGGCAGAGTCACAGGCTCTAGGGGCACTGGGACCTGGCCAGAAGCTCAAGTGCTCAGGGAAACCAGGCTGAGACAATCAGAAAACCCTCCCCAGTTTTAAAGGAGTTTTTCAGCTCAGTCCTTGTTGCCTGCTCAGACTTCCCTCCACCCCATTTTCCAGAAGAGGTTTGCCCAGGGAAATGTTGGGATGGTTTCAGCCAGCCTGGCTGGCTGGGGGAACAAGCACTGAGGTCCTGGGCTGTGCTGAACTCTTCTCTCTGGCTGTTTGAAGGAGAGAGAGGTCGAAGGTGCCTTACATAGTGCGGCAGTGCGTGGAGGAGATCGAGCGGCGTGGGATGGAGGAGGTGGGAATCTACCGAGTCTCTGGGGTTGCAACGGACATCCAGGCTCTGAAAGCTGCCTTTGATGTCAGTAAGTATTTGTGCCTGATGTTCTCCTTTGCTCTGTGAGAACCTGCCTGAGCTCCCTGTCAGGTGGCTCTGCCATTTTTAATCTTCTATTCCCCAAGAAGCATTAAACAGGTAGAGATTCTCGCACGAGGAGAATAATTTTAACCCTGGCTGCATATTTATTAATATTCTTCAGCTACTGGTATAACTCCAGACATACAACAGGGTGGATCCTTGTTCCAAATCATGCTTCTGTTATTCTTCCCAGCAGACATGAAATGGTGGGTTTACCTGCCCTACCAAATCTTTGGACATGACAGACACCTTTCTCAGGGGAAACGTCAGCAATCAGGAGTCGTAATTTCCTCGCTGTCGTGAGGTCTCCAAATTAATAGAAGTCCTTAAAGTTAAGAATGTTTTGTGAAAGGAAGGCAGCAAAAAAGATATTCTAAGGTTGACTATGAGGGGTGTTTATGAAGCTGGGGTTGGGTGGTCAGGGCTCCTGAGTTCTCTTCCTAACTCTGTCTAGACTGATGATCACACGCTGCAAAATTACATAATTCGACATTTGCAAAGCTTTCTTTGATCTTGAGTAGAAAAGGGGTCCTTACAGGTGCTGCATTTAAATCAACGGCCTGTGTGTCCCAAAAGGCACCCAAGATCAGGCAGGTGAAACAACTTTGAATTGCTGAGGTACAAAAAAAGAAGTGAAATTCTGCCTTACTTCCACCCTCCACATGATGGTCCAAGAACTGCTCAAGCCACACTCCAGTTCCCTTTTTAGGCAAGCAGTCATGAGGCCTGTGCCAGTTGCCCAAATTCACCCTCCCTGCACTTTTCCTTCACTTCTTTAGTGAAATATTTTCCTTCTTGTGTTTTCTTTTCAATCCCCCTAAGCTACCAAAACCTCTGATGAATCTCCACTGGTGCAATAAGGGTCTTTCACAGATCAAAAACCAACTTTTTTTCATTTCTGTTAAATGCTGTTTTACACTAAATTTCATGAAACCAGTGCTGGCTCTGCTGGTTGGTATTTGTTTTTAGGGAAAGAGGGTGGTTCTGTTGTTCCTAACAGTAACAAAAGTGAAATGTGAGTCCTGAATTGCTTTAGCTGTGCTTGGTGGAGAGTTAGAGAGCTCAGAGTCTCTTATTCCAGGCTGTTAAAGGCAGGGAATTGGAATAACAACTGTTGTCACTAATGAAAGTCGAAATGCATATAAATACAGTCAAGCAGGGCTTGTTCAGACCAGGCACAGCCCAGTAACCTTGGAGGGTGAGGTTCTCTTGGCTTGATGTAAAGCCACTTGCAGTCATTTGTTTAGCACTTCTCAGTTGTCAGAAGTTGCTCATTTAATCTGGGGAAAGGTAAACAGGAAAACTCGCAGCTGTTTGGGCAAAGGCAAAGCATAAACAGACCCAAAGCGAAGAAAAGAAGGAGTGGAAGGCCAGCAGCTCCTTTACCCTGCCCCTGCTCTGCCCTCTTTCAGACAACAAGGACGTGTCGGTGATGATGAGCGAGATGGACGTCAACGCCATTGCGGGCACCCTCAAGCTGTACTTCCGCGAGCTGCCGGAGCCCCTGTTCACCGACGAGCTGTACCCCAACTTCGCCGAAGGCATCGGTGGGTAGCAGCAGAGGAGGGAAACTCCTCAGGAGGAGGCTGCTCCTGAGGCAACACACACACGAATTGATAGTGTTGGACAGAAGCCTGAGCAAGCTGTGAGGGGAGTGGAGTGGAGCTCAGAATGGAGCGCTGGAATGCCATCGCCTTCCCACGTGGCCGAGTATGGGCGGCTGCCCTGCTGGATTGCAGGCTGGAAAAGCCCAGGTTCTGAAGGATGGGTTCAGAACAGGATGCCAGCCTGCTGCTGGGGCTGTGCAGGCTGGCTGCCCAGTCAGGTTTCCAGGGAAGCCCCCTTTGGAGGGGAGGGGGATGTACCCCGTCTTACCTTGATGCAGGGGAAAGACATCAATGATTGAAAGTCTGAAAGCACTTGAACTGCTTGAGAGAAAAATAGTCTCTGTGCATCTGTGAAATAAAGGAAAGAGATGCTTTGGGATATTGATGTGCAACTCTGACCTTCCTTCCAGCCTCTGATGTAACCACAGTCCATCCAGGCCCATCCCTGTGGGCTGGTTTGGGAGATGGCACAGATGGTCAGGTCCTCACTCACTGCCTGGAGTGATGTTTTGTTCTCTGTCTTGCAGCACTTTCAGATCCTGTTGCAAAGGAAAGCTGTATGCTGAATTTGTTGCTGTCGCTTCCAGAACCCAACCTTGTGACATTCCTTTTCCTTTTGGACCATTTAAAAAGGTAATATGTGGTTCCTTGAGACTTGCATTTCATGTGTAAAGCATTGTTATTTTGAAAAGAGGAGCCTTTTCCTTAAATTTGTGCTGAATCACACAAATGAAGAAGCATTTGCTGATCTGCTGTGAATGCTCATCAGATAACTATTGTCTCATATTCACTTAGTGAGGCAGAAAATCCTGAATTCCATTCCCACTCATACTGAAAAAGGATTAGAACTGGAGGAAAGGGGTAACAAAAGAGTCAGGGCTTATCTAGTGCACATGCAAATTCCTGCTGCAGTGTCACTGCAAAACTGCACCTGCATCTGGATCCAAAGGTCTGGAAAGGTTTTTGCATAGGTCATGAAGCTTTGGCCATATTTAAGGTCTGGTGAGCCCTGTCTCAAAAGGTGTCTGAAATCCAGTGTGATCTGTTTTTAAAATAAATAGCACTTCGCCTAAATGCAGTTGTCAGTTCCTTGTTTAGTCAAGTCTTTCTGACCCTGTCTGTGTCTTTGTTATAATGGTTTCAACTGTGAAAAAGTATTTCCATGCATTTGATATTAATCAATAAGCTGGCCTAATACCTGCCCAGTGTGTTGATCTGCATATGGATGTTTAACATACCAGAGACTGTTCTTGGAGACATGAAAGATCATCTTGTGACCGAGGTTCTGGATTAAAATCCAGGAAATCTGGGGTTTACTTATGTTACTTTACTCTATGCTGCAGACTCTTCTGCCCTTGGGCAAATTTTTTAACCTTCGTGCCTCAGTTTCTCATTTGTAAAACTCGGGTACTTATGAGGGTCTGCCTTGTGCCTTGTTTCTTCTCCCAGGGTTGCTGAGAGGGAAGGCATTAACAAGATGTCCCTGCATAATCTTGCCACTGTCTTTGGACCAACACTGCTCAGACCTTCGGAGAAGGACAGTAAAATCCCTGCTAACCCAACCCAGCCCATCACAATGACTGACAGCTGGTCACTAGAAGTCATGTCCCAGGTAAGATCCTGAATGTGCCATTGCATCCTGAGAAGACGCTTTCTGGGAAAGGCCTGGCTCAGCCACCCCGCTGCGTTTTCATGGCAGGTTTTCTGAGGAACATAAAACGACTTCTGCCCTTACAGTGACATTTTGAACTGTTTGTGGGACTGTGTTTCTTTGTAGGCAGTTCAGTTTGTGTCTGTACAGATACAGCTTTTCATGAGGGAATGTCTGTTTGTGCGTCCCATGTGTGCGTTTGTGCAAGGGAAGAGTTTTTGGGAAGCTGTCTCCCGGCACCATCGTGGTGCCCTGGGATAAAAGGACCAACAGTGTTTCTGCAGTGCTCCTCAACACTTAAACCAACAAAATCCTCTGCTAAGTTGACATTTCTTTGGCCACTGCTGCCTGTGAAGGCGATGCAGAGGGTTGGAACACAGAGCCTGTGTTACTGGGTCAGGCTGGTTTGTATGTTCTCCACTGAATAATGGCAAATTCTAGATCCATTTTTTTCAGTGCACTGGAACACCAGCACCGTTGTTCCATCCTGGAAGCTGAAAAGGTGTCTTTGAAGCACTGCAAGTTTTACTGTTTCTGCTGATGTTACACAGTGGATTAAAACAAATACACCAGTGCTGCGTGCTCCCATGGAGAGAGCTGTAGGTGTGTCTGCCTGCTCTCAAATAGAGAATGAGTTACTAGGGCTTCATTACCTCGTTCTTTCTCCTTCCAGGTTCAAGTTCTTCTGTACTTCCTGCAGCTCGAGACCATCCCTACCCCGGACAGCAAGAGGCAAAGCATTCTCTTCTCCACAGAGGTGTAGGTGCCTGCGGTACCAACAGGACACACGAACTGCTCTTGGCATGACTCTGCCACCCCCGAGAAAAAGCTGACTGGTGTTTCCTCAGACATGACTGGCCTGTTCCTGCGCTGGGGAATTCCGGCCCTCAGCGCTTCTGCTGTTTGTGAACCAGAGACAAGCTGGAGAAAAAGGAGAAAACCTTCTCCTCGTGCTGGTAGGACCAGAACTAAGTGGAGATGGAGCTACGTGGAATCTCCACTAGAAGGAGCAATAGACACTTGAACAAATGCACCACGGAGTGTGGCCATTATTCTTGTTGGGAATGGGACAGAAGGTATTCCTCATTTTATGGATTTAATTTATCATAAAGAAACTTCAAGATTTCTACTGGACCACTTGATAGGACACCCCTTTTTGGGTGAGGGGGTGTTAAAGGATATATCACAACTGTGTCTTTAATAACTGCTGATTTTCAAGTACTGTTCTAGGCCACAAAAAATAGCATTGCGTTGCAAGAGGAAGGACAAGGGAAGGGTCTGGGATCTAAGATTCCCTCCTCAGAAATTCAAGTGTTGATTCAAATAGGGTTCTAAAGAAATCAAACAGTTTTATGTACAACTAGAACTGTTGGTCTGTTTGGGGGTGGGATTTTTTTGTGTTTGAATTGGGGTTTTTTGTCTCACCCAACCCTTCAGGTGCAAATGTTTATACACCCTGGGGAGGGAGATGCCCTGCTTTTGCCTGTGTTGCACTTCTGATGGGTTTTTTGGGTTAAGGGAGACACATCCAATGAAGTTACACTATAAATAAATACATCAAATTAAAGAGAGGCAGGGAGGATAAGAGTCAGTGATTCTGTTGGTTTTTTGCATGTAAAAGCAGGGGCAACATTATCCAGGAAGGATTGCTAAATTCCTTAGACCCCACCAAACTCAATGAAAATTAATTGGGAAGACACTTAATTCCCAACACTCCAAAGAAAATATGTTATCACTGCAAAAGGAATTGAAGAATTTGTGGACAAAAAAAGAATGGCTTTCAGTTTGGCTGGCTGCTTACTCCAGACTTTGATCAGAACATCTTTTTTTGATACTTGAATTTTTGGAGGCTTTGTACGTTGCTTCTACAAGAGTCTTTTTCTGATAGATACAAACACTCTGAAAAATGTGTCAGAATGTACTTTATGGACAATCTAGCAAGTAGCATGCATTGTGGATTCCCCAGAAATTCCAACCCTGTTTTAAATAAGAGCAGTGGAGAGAAATTTCTGTGGGAACTCCATCCAGCAGTACGAAAGGTCTGGCCAAACACCAGTTTTGTGCTTCCCTCCCTAAATCAGTTGAAGCCACGGGGGTTCCAGAGGCAGAAAGGGCAGCAGTATTTGTCCCCGGAGTTGAAACTGCAGAATCTGATTGCTGGTCTCCAGAGCCGAGCGTTCTGGCTGTGGAGCAGTTGTGCCAAACATCCCGAGGTGTGGGAGCGATGCCGCTTCCCTAAACTACTCCAGCCCCCACTTCCAACCCGGCTCTGCAGCATCCCTTTAGTGGCATCTGTCCATCACTGTCCTGGCAAGAAGAAAAGGACAGCTGGAAGACAAGGGAAGGACTCGGCACGAGAAGGGGAGGGAGGGGCAGATTTTGAAGGATTGGTAGGGTCAGGTTGTGAACATCATTTGCGGGGAAACGCGACACAAGGCGACCCCTCTTGTGCGGAATTGCACATTTCCTGATGGGTGATCTGCAATCTCTCAGCTAAAAACAAAAAAATAGCAAAGGAGTGCTTCAAACAAATAGAAAGCAAAAAAATTAAAAGGGAACTGATTTTGTAGTCACTGTAATTCTGACTGCTGCATAATATTAGAAATTATTGTACTGTGAAGTTGCAAAATCAAAAAGGAACAAATATAAATTTCGATTTTGTGAGTATATCAATATTTTGCATGCTTTGTAAGGATTCTTATAGGAATTTAATATTGCTTAGTATCCCTCCCTCCTTAGGTCTGGGAGCAAACCTCTTTGTAATGTAATGTACAACTAGAAATTCCTTCTCTCTTGTATGTATTTCCACGACATTCCAACTTCTGAACCCGCAAAACAGAAAATGTGTCTGTAGTAGGAGGTGCTTTTTGGGGGAGGGAGGGACTGAAGGCAAGGAAACTTGAAGGCTTAAGATTTTGATCTTTTTTAATTTTTATTTTCATTTTTTGCCTCTCTGAAGGTAAAAATTAGTCACAATCCTGACGAACATTGACTTGAGCCAAGTCGTGCAGAGCAGTAAAGCACATTCGAGTTTTGTTTCTCTGTGTTTGTTCTCCCTTTTCCCTGGTGCAATCCCAGCACAGCAATCCTTGTACCACAGGCTGCACTCCTGCCAGCTCCCACCCCGGGGGGATGGACCTGAGGCAGAAGCACTGCTGATGACTTCGTGGAAAAGGGGGAAAAAACCCCAAGCTACAGCTGGTGGCTGGGTGATAACCTTTTCCTTTGGTGTTTGGAATCTGTGGCTGCTCCTTGCAGTGTTGAAACTGGAAAGCAATACCATAATGACTGTGCCAATTTACTTTTGCCCAACTTTTTTATTTTTATTTATATAGGAAGTTAATTTTAATATTAAATTACTGATCTATAGTATGTAACCACGAGAAAATGGCTTTTGCTTTGGTTACTGTGACAGGTTGTTGCTGTCAGTCTCTCATTACAATGCTCAGTTCTAATGTAACATTATCTAACATGCAGGCATGTGGATCAGGGAAAAAAAGGTAATTTAACTTAACCCATTAATTATTTCTGTTAAGTATGAATATGTTTTCCCCAAAGCTGGTAATTTTGGGCTGGAAAAGATAGTTCATCATATTGCTGATGATGAAATCGTGGACTGATTTGAAATACGAGAATTGATTTCTTGAATTTCCTTTAATTTTGCAATTAAGTTTTTTCAAATAGTCTTATGTTCTCAGAAATTTAAGTATTTCCAAAAGGCTTTTATGTTCTTCTCCCGGGGATGTTGGTTGGGGTTTTTGGTTTGTTTCGGGGGGTTTTTTGTGGGTGGGTTGGTTTTTTTTTATGTTATTTTTTAATAAGCCTTATCATACTTAAACAAAAAGGGAATTGCAAAACTTGGCTTTAGAGAAGGCCTTCTGATTACTCCTCTTATATTTTCCCTCGTGAGTTGTGTCAGAAAACCAAACTCTTTCATTTTCTGTATCAAAAAAGGTACAATATAAACAACTTAAGAGCAAACTAGCAAAAAGTTACCCTTTAGGTGTGCACTGGGAGTTTATGCTCCTTTAGTTTCTAGTGTGTTGGAGAGACCTTTCTACAAATGTTGCTTTCAGGAACAGGAATCTCAAACATTTAAATTTTCAACTAAGGAAATCCAGGTGATTAGGAGAGCCTGTGTCTCTCCACGTTTAAGGAGAGGAATAAGCATCAGCTTCCCGACATTTAGAAACTGTTTTAAAATTCTCATGGAATTTTTTTTAACACTGAATAGGTTTTTAAATAAAACTAAAAGAAGTTAAGCAAAGGAAGGGGGAAAAGTTTTCCAAGGTGGACAAGAAATAACAGTTCCTAGCTCCGAGTCAGCTCCGTGTCTGTGTGTGCTTTGTATGGGAGGGGGGTGTTGGAAACCAAACTGAAACACGTCCATTCAAATGCTGCTGGTGTTCCTTATTCTTGCACAATTTTAGCGAGCTGAGGAGTAGCTGAGCTATTTCAGGCTGTATTTAATGCTGCTGTTTTTCAGTGTCTCAGTTTTTGGCAAACCCCAGCAGTGTGGTGCCTGTCCTTGCCGTGGCCACCGCCTGGAGCCAAACGGCCACTTGTGGGGTTGGCCGTGAGGTGGTGGAACCACAGAGGATGTTTATTGGGAGGGGCAGGGTTTTTGCAGTGTATTCATTTTACCTGATGAAAACTCTGTTTTATGGTTGTTCATGTTAGTTTTCTATGAGTTTATTTAAACAAATGTACTGGTTTTTAAAGCGTATGTGGATCTCCAGATTAAGTTTGTCACCTGTGTAACACTGGAAGGCATCACAGTGTGTTCATTTACCTTAACATGACCTTCTGTCAAGTATCTATAAAAT
Source organism: Oxyruncus cristatus (assembly GCA_013399855.1). Classification (NCBI taxonomy): domain Eukaryota; kingdom Metazoa; phylum Chordata; class Aves; order Passeriformes; family Cotingidae; genus Oxyruncus; species Oxyruncus cristatus. The sequence continues at coordinate 632,569 of VXAY01004937.1, read as the reverse complement.
GTAAACTGACCAGTGTGACTTTTAAAAATGTTTAAAATGTGATGGCAAAACCCCAACCCTCTCTGATTCCTCACTGGGTAATCCTTTTGTTTCAGTGCTTGGTCACCTACTGGGATAACTTTATCAGAAGTGTCATTCTTCTGATGGAAATTTTAGTATAAAATGGAAAGTGTTTTAAGAAAAATTCTACCCTTTCTCTTCTTACTTTAATTCAAGACGACAGGGACTTGTAATAGCAGAAGACCAGTACATTCCTGCTGGATTTTGGGGGGGCCCTGCTTCTGTTCCTTGAAGAAGAAAAATCTGAAAGGGCAATTCCTAAGTAGGTACAATCAAATTAATGAAATTCTTGTAGTCCCTTGTTTATGCCCTCCTTAATTTGTAATCCAGGGATGTTTTTCATTTTAGACTAACATTGTCATTGTACTGTTAGTGAAAAATAAACCTGGTACCATTCCCTTCCTTTAACACAGGGCCTGTGCAACTGAGGTACCAGAGCCTTGGGTTTGTATTAGCAGTTCTCCATTCTGAACTCGAATGAAATGAATGTTCCTGTGTATTCTGTGAATTTTGTAATGGAACAGAATTCAATCCATGGATTGCCCTTAAAACCAACAGAAGCTATAAAGGCAGCACTTACAGTTAACAGATTTTTCCATAACAATCTTCAGGGAATAAAAGTAACACGAATGGAAAAGAGAAGCATAATTGGGAATCGCTCAGGTCACATTGTCTGGGACTAGAAAGGAGTTCTCATTTCGAGTTACAGAAGGCAGCTCATGCCCCAGATAACTGAGCAAAGGCTGTCGTGCCAGTAAATAAACATGAATCTGGGAACGCCAGGAATTTAGCTATTGGAGCCTCCCAGTTCTGATGTGCTGCAGCCCCTCCTTCTTGGTACTGAACATTCACACACAATTCAGTGCTAGGAAAGCCAAGTTATCACTTGCTCTTTACCTTTTTTTCCCCCCTGTGGCAACAGGAATAGGCGTGTTACCCTAGGTGAACTGCCACCACAGAGAAGTAAGAAGCTCACAGAACCACACAGGTGGACTGTTGTTTGAGCTAAAAGTCTGTTCCTGGGCTGCAAGGATAAAGTGCCACAACATGCTGCAGTGATGAAATGGTTGGGGCAGTAGGACCAAAGCAAACCTGAGTGTACATATTGTCTTGATTCTCCTCCTTCCGCGACCATATCATTAGATTGCAGCCTTTCAGGTCAAGCAAATTCAGAACTGCTCTTCCCAAGAATTAGAAAATTAGAAAATGACCCTCCACTGTTGATTCTCTTTGTGTTACTACCTTACAGTGACATTGCTGGAGACCACTGAAAAACATGCATGTGATGGCTTTTCACATCATTTATTTGCTGCTGCCAGGTTTCACCTTGCAGTAAAACAGACCCCTCCTTTTCCAAAAGAACCACTTCACATCATTCTGCACTGTAGCAACTACCACACGGGGAGGTTGAGTTTCTAGCAGAGCTACAGAGCAGAGCACTGGAGATAATTAAAGTATTTCCAGTCTTCTTGTGCAGAATGGACCAGGTACTGCTAAAGCTCTGGGCTCACGTAGGCCTGTGTTGTGAGCTAAGTAAGATTCTATTATTTACAGCTGTTCGAGCATATTTGGGAATTAGTACTATTACAGAGTCCCCAAGCTTAGCAGGAGTGTTTGCTCGACTGCTTTGTCTTAATGGCAGTGATGTTCAAATCCTCATGTCAAAAATGGCTCATCAGAATAGAGGAGATGGTATTTTCCGCTAGAGCTTTTGCTTGTGTAACTGCTGCAGCCTTTTCCCCAGTGGTAGCACGTTCTGAGAGCCTGAGACATTCTGCAGATGAACAGTTTGTCTAATCTGCAGAATGATTTATACCACGCGGCATTTTATATCCCTGCGGATGTACAAAAGGGCAGGTTTGTGTACAAAACAGCTTCCTGCCTGGAAGGAGGATACAGCAGCTTCCTGGAGATGACCCCCATGGAGGGTCACAGCGGGTGGAGCCCACCAGAGAGCAGTTGGCCTTGCTGCTGCTTGGATGCTCCCACCTCCCCTGGGGCAGCTGGATGAGGCCCAAAAGGCAGTTTTCAGAGTTCCTTCTTACTGCACTTAAATGAGTGATCAGATGCCCATCTAGAGTAGCTGAAACTTCCTCCATTTTAGTCCCATTTCAGGAGAAATTTGCCAGTTTGGGATTAGGCAAATAGCTGAAAGCTGATCCATAACTAACACCTATTTCATATATAGTAGGTGGTAATGTAGAAACTGCCATAGCAGAAGGTCATTTCTCCACAGCAGCCTCTTCTACTCCCTTCCTTACTGCTCACAGCCTCAGAGAAATCTTGGCTTGGGTTTCACACTCACATACAAAACTTGCAGAATCCTGGATAAAACTTAGCTATGCAGGGACTGATGTTTCAAGAGTTGGGATATCAGGACTAAAAGTGATTACCAAGGTAGCAAAAAGAGGGTAATGAATCGTTGTGTTGGATAAATTGGAGAAGTATCACAATGAAACAGTGAATTAAAAAATGATCTCACAGCAGGACACAAACATTGTCCTTTCTGTGTCTGTCCAGCAAAACAAATAAAACTCAGCCTTCTCTTGCCTATGTAAGTTGTGTAGTTTGTTCTTATCTCTAGTATTATAAGTGTTTATAATCCGTGAAGAATTCCAAGGAAAGGAGTTAAGACTATTTATTTAAATATAAATACAATTAAATTATATAATTAGTGCTAAATTATCAGGTGTAGAAGACAACTTGTTATTGTTTGGATAATTTTGGGTTCCATCAGAGCTAATACTGTTGGCATTGTTTTAAACACTACCATGTTAGGGAGTCTCAGTTTTTGACATTTTATACTGCTGTTGCTAGTGCTTCAGTATCTCACAGTGCTCTGTTTTGGGAAAGAAAACCTAATCCAAATAGTTTAATACTGAAAGGTGTTGAAACTGTACTGCTAAACATCTCTCAGTTTAGGCCCAAAGAGAAGAGAAAAAGGAAAGGGAAAAAATTGTCATTCTGGATATCTTTTTTTTTTTTACTTTCTGAGAAAAGCGGTATGAAAAAGGGATCCAAAAACTGTATTTGGGGGGAAAAAAGTCTTAAGGCATTTGTAGCCTTTCTTTGTACACAATGTTAAATAAAATCTCCTGTATCTATGTTTGTCGGGTTCTTTTGGTCTTATTTAAATAAAAGTGGGCCTGCATTACACAGAGTGTGTGAATTGCATTCAGCTGAGTTTGCTGGAGGTGGGGAATCTGACACTGCTGTGTCCAAGTGAAAACTGTTTCTTGTTTTACGAAGTAAAAGCTTTATCACTTAAAATCTAGAGGCTGGTACAGGGTTATTGTTGAATTGAACTAAAACAACTCTAATGTGTGGAAATGGTTTACATGTAAGGAAGAGAAGTAGCTGAGCAAGTCCATGTTCAGATCTGTGTGAATCCTTTTGCAGGAGTCCTGCTTCAAAACCCAGCCCAGTCTCAGGCCTTGTCAACTTTACACTTGTATGCAGAGCACTTGAACTGTAGTTATGTATTTGCTAAGAAATCAGCTCTAGCCTCCAGTTCTTCAAACACTGCATGAAAGTAGTGGGGTTTTGTAGGAAATCAGTTTGGAAACTGAATCCGTTGTTTAAATCAAGGTTACTTGGTGCTTTATTTAAATATTGTTTAAATTATTAATGTAATTAATTAAAGTACATTCATGTTTTAATATAGTCCAAATTTAATACACTATATAAACATTTCTGTAATAAAAAGGTACCTGCTTGAAAGCTCTAGCCAGTTTCATTCAGTGTGGATCACAAAGATGACACAGCTCAATGGCAATGCTGGAAGTGGATAAAATGCAGCTGAGTGCAGTGTTCAAAAGTACACTGATTATCCTGCTTACCCCTGAACTGGGCAAAGGAGGGGAAACCCAATCACTGTTATTAATACTTCCTACCAGTGGTGTATCTGTGTAATAGAAAATAGTTTTCCAATAGCTTCAACATGGAATTCTTCTGCCACACAGTTCCCCCTCCATCAGAAAGTGTACCCTTGTAGTGCATCCACAGGGAAGAGCCCCTGGGTGAGCCTGGAGGGGACCATGTCCTGTGCCAGGCACCCTGCTCATACAACCACGTTCCTACCGTGTCCAGCTCCCCTCTGACTGCCAGCTTGGTGCTTCTCAGCCACGTCTTCTGGCTGCTTTTCCCTGCTTGAACACCCAGGGCAAGCTACATTGCCATGGGCTCGAGGTGAACTGTGGTGTTCAGGCCTGTGCATGTGTTGGCTTCACGCCAACTGCCCAAGCCCACAGGGAAAGTCCCCCAGTTTCTTTTTCCTCAGGGCAAAGAAAAAAAAAACTATAGAAACTGAAGAGCCTGGAAACAACCAAATTATTTCAATATATATATTATTTTACATATATTACAGCTATATACAGTTGGAATACTGTGAACGTACAAACCAAACCCCAAACAGTTCCCAAAAAAGGGAAAGGGAGGAAGGGGAAAAGGGAAAAAAGGGAGAAAAAAAACCCCCAAACCCCACAGATATGCCCAATCAAAACTAAGAACTAGCAAAATAGAGAACTAGCAAAACTTAATCTCACCACGTCCCTTAGAAAAACAGGATCCCTGGACACAGCGGCGCTCTCCAACCTCCCGCGTAGTAGGCCAGTGGTCACTGCAGGCCTCAGCTCCAGATAAGCAGGACCAACACAGAGACCCACTGTTCCCGAACTTTGCTGGAAGAGAGGAGAGACAGAAGCTTCCCTCCCCTCTTATTTAGAGGTCTTGTTATGTAAAACCAGGATGGAATACCCGAAAATGGCCACTTCCCTAGATATGAACCCGGTTACCAAGGAAGGCCTGTATTAACCCACTACAGTGCAAATCACCCAGGACACTCCTGCGGGATGCTCTGGCCCTGGAACGAGAGAGAACGAACAAAACCTAAGGCTGGAGCAGGATGAGAAAGAACATGAGTGTATAATACAGATGTTCTGTGCAAATTGCTCCACCTGAGCAGGTGTCTTGCCCTTTTCCAGGCAGCCCTGAGGCCTGGACAGGCTGCCCTGAGGCAGGTGGTCCCCTGAGGCCCTGCGGGACAGAGCTGTCGGTGTGAGGCAGGATCAACACCAGAGGTACCTGCCTGACTCCAGAGACGTTTGTCTGCTCTTTGTTAGCAGCCTCCAGTTATGGAGATTCTGTAATCCTCTGGGGCAATCTAATCCAGAACATAACCACAATGAGAAAGTTTTCCTAGCAGACAGCTGAATCACTCTTGCACACATTACAGCACAGAATGCTGCAATTTTATGCATTTTTTTCAGTGACCTTTTAAGTTCCAGAACTAGGATCTGAGGCATATGCACTGTCAGTTAGCAGCTTGTTCACTAATTCACTGAGCTGAACAACTGCTTCCTGCTGGAAAACAGAAAGCTGAGCCCTTTGTGGGCTACCGTGAGAAATACAATGTACAAAACAAGTGCAGACATTTTTCACATCCCTAATACATAAGCAATGCCGCTGAACTGCCATTTTTTAACTGATAAATATCTTGAAAAGTGATCCAGAGGTAGAAACACAGAACAACATTTTGCTGAAGGTATCATGGATCAGAAAATCTAGTGGAATGACACTGGTGGTACTGTAAGAAAATACACATCAGAAATATTAATTACGTATAAAGGAGCATTTTACTGTCGAACAAGTACCCTGTATCCGTGCAGCAGCCTTCCAGAGGAATCCCCACCAGGTATGAACAGGCAGAGTTGATAGAAATGGATGGGGAAGGACATCTCAATAAAATGACTGCCTTTGTAAGACACATAAACAGGAAAATTTTCCCACAATGTAAATCAAACTATGTTGTAACATCTGGCAGCATACATCCTCTCAGTTTTGAAAGGAATTCTGATCAAATATAGATGTCATTTACTTTGATTTACTATATTAATAATTAAACTTCGCCAAAGATAACGAGGGGACTGTAAATCATACTTGCCCCAACCAATCTGCAGCCTATGAATTCCATATTCCTGTGAATTCTATTCCTATGAATTCTAGGAAGGAACATACCTCAAGGGAGAGGCTGGAACACAATCTTACACTGAAATGTTTCTTTTGCTAAAACAGCTGAGCTGCTTTTGGGAGAGAGGCTGTAACCCACAGTCTGAGCTAAACAGAGGGGAAACTTTCACAAGGATATGTCAAATCAGCACATTTTCCTCATTACTGTGTTCATAGCGCTTCCCAGCCAGTGCCTGTAAATACAAACTCTGCTATACCTCCCACCACAGCGCCCACGCTGCAATTTGGGTTTATTAGCTGCAGTCACTGGTTATTCATGACACATCAAACATCCTGCACACCGACGAGCCACAAAGCTCAGCTCAGTGTCTTTCAAAGGAGCTCAGGCTCTGAAAAGCTTGTGTGCACACGCAGTTCTTGTAACCTAAGACAAAGCTATTCTCTACCACAATATTCTGCTTTTCTTCACAGTGGCTAGTACGGGGCTATGTTTTGCATCTGTGCTGAACAAAGTGATGAAAATTACCTCACTTAAGCCATGACACACATTTAAACATTTGGATGGAAAGCTGCAATTATAGACCTGGACAGTAAGACACAGGTTTAGGAGACCCACAGGCCCCTTGCTCCCATCTGTGTGCGCTCAGTGCCAGAGTTTAAAATATGTGTGTTTATTCCACACAAAAAAAAATCGCCAAGCCCACCAACCAACAACAACAAAACAAAACTGTTTTTTTTACCAGCGTGAGGCAAGGGCCCTGGGCCGGGGCCGCTGCTGCCCCCCCACCCTCAGAAGTCAACGGAGTGGGGAAGTGTCTGGAGCAGCAGGAGCGGCTGAGGGAGCTGGGGGGGCTCAGCCCGGAGAAAAGGAGGCTCAGGGGGGACCTTCTGGCTCTGCAACTCCCTGACAGGAGGGGGACCCGAGGGTGGGGGCGGGTCCAGGACCAGAGGACACAGTCTTAAACTGGGCCAGGTGAGGTTTAGGTTGGACATCAGGAGGAATTTCTTCACAGAAAGGGCGATTAGACATTGAACGGGCTGCCCGGGGAGGTGGTGGAGCCACCCTCCCTGGAGGCGTTTAAGGAAAGACTGGACACACTCAGTGCCATAGACCGGTTGACACGGCGGTGTTGGGCCACAGGTGCGACCCGATGATCTCAGTGGTTATTTCCTACCTCATCCACCCGCTAATTTTGTTATTCCGCGGTTCAGGTGCGGAGCGGCCCCGCCCAGCCCCGCCCTCAGGGAAGAGCCGTCCCGCGCACGCGCCGCCCGTGGCCACGCCCTCCTCCCCTTTTCCCTCAGGGCCGCGGGGGGGGG
>VXAY01004937.1:573388-624925 GCA_013399855.1 Oxyruncus cristatus | reverse complement strand
GCGGCCGTGACACCGCCCCGCTCCCGCCTCGAGGGGCCCCCCGCGCCTCAGGGGCCGCCCGCGGCATCCCCCGCCCGCCCTGCGCGTCCTCGCTGTCACCCATCCTGCGGCCGTGTCCCCGCGGGCGGGCTCAGCGCGGGCGCTCCGCCGGCCCCGGGGAGCGGGGAGGCGCGGGTTTGCATCCCGCCGTGAAATCCTTCGCTTTGCTGTGTCTGCGAGAGGGGGGGGGTGTGGGTGCGTGCGGGAGCTCCCTGAGGGGGAAAGCGCAGCGCCCGCGTTCAGCACCTTTGTAGCGGGGGTTTGGTGCGGCTGGGAGCACCTTTGTCTGGGTTCTGGTCTCGTGCTTGTCTGGAGCGCCGTTTCTTCTCTGTGTTTTTGTAGCTGGAAGGTCCTACAAGTTGAGTTTTGTGCCTGCTGTCTGCCTTTCTGTGCCTCGCAGTATTTCATCTTGCAAGGCTTTCATGACCTCGCATTACCAGGGATGGAGGGAGGCGGGTTCCTACAGCTGTGCCAAAATCACTCACCAGCCTGTTCTGAGAGTTTCTGTGTCCTCAGAGACAAAACCAATGCAGTGCTGATGCTCAGCAAACTGCATCCTTCTCTCCACAGCAGAACCTCACCGCCTGTGGTTGCAGAGTGTCTGTGCTAGGAAGTGTCTGGAACACAGTTCTCTTGGAGCAGAAACTGTGTCATGTAAGTGGTTCCACTGGGTGAAAAGTGCTCTGAAGAGCCATAGGTTCTGTCGAAGGGCATAGTCTGTGCAAGCTCTGCTCCCCAAAAGCAAACATAAACCTTCTGGAGGTGCTTCCTGCTTCATTAATGGTATGGACTTTGGTTGCTGAAAGATAGGCAAACTGAAGCCAGTGGCTGCTTTTAACACTGTAGGTCAGGGTATAGTGCTGCAGTAGCTCAGAAGTACAGTTGTTTCTCCCTCCCAAACCTAGTTGATTGTTGTTAGGTAGCTGCTAACAAAAAAGAAAAGAGAGGGTCATTGTAAACAGTCTGAGATTAAAACTGAGCAATTGAGATGGGTGTAGTCTCATGTTTCTTGTAACACTGCCACTTCATTTTCAGTTAATGGAAAAATCAGGTTCTAGGCTGGTAAACTATGTGAAGTAAAAAAAGAAAACTTGATTTTTCAGATGTTTTTGTGTTGCTGAAGGCACGTCTGGTTTTATTTCTGTATTGAATACGTAATTGGGAACAAAATGTCTCAAATCTTAACTTATTTTTCCACTTCTGTCAGATACAGGGTCATCTAGTTGAAAACTGCAGTCCACGTTTTCCTAGTTACTTTATCCACTCAATTTGAGGGGCTCTGTGTTGATGTGCATTTTAGTGTGTTCCCTGTTGAAGATCTGTCTTCTTTCTCTGGTTGTATGAGGGACTGTTGTATTAAAATCTGACGGTGGTGGAACATCACAGTGGGAAAATCTCTGTGTGGGGATTTCCAGTTGTCGTGGACTGTTAGTTTCTGTTGTGTTTTGCAGCTTACCAGCTCTGCAGGATTTTCCTAGAGCAGTGTGTGATCTCTGTGGCCTCCCAGGCATCTGCCAAAGGTGTTTTCTGCGTCGAGCTTGAGGAAAGGCTTGAGTTCGGGTTTCACTTAATGGAGAGCGTGTCCATAGCAGCAAATCTAAGAAAACTTGGGGGTTAGGCTGAGGTCTGGCACATGATCAGTCACATTGTTTTCAGTATGGGCCACCTGGCATTTTCCTGAGCCATACCTGGGCATCATTTAAAGGTGGCAAATGCCAGGTCTTCTCCAGAAGACATGGGACGTAGCAAACCCTCTTTGGGTGGGGGAGAGGGGAAAGCAGTTTTGGCTGTACAGTCACAGCCCAAGCAGTGCAGGTTTGCCTCTGGGCTGGAGAGCAATCTCTGACCTGTGTTGGTTACTAGTGTAGGAGGCAGCCAGGGAGTTATAGATGTTTCTGTCTCAGCATGTGTTGGAATAGACATTTTTATGCTGCAAAGATTTCATTGTACAGAACAGATGAGGTGAGGTACAGGGAACATTTTAGGTATTAATAAATGCATACTTACAAGTGACATGTTGGGTGCAAACAAACTTGTGCCATTTTTGCTTTACCGTTAGTATTGAAAATAAATTCTCAGAAGGTGAAGGCGTGTGATGGAAACTCCCTAAGAGATCTTTCACTGACGAAATTCAGAAGTTCTTTTTTTTCTTACCTTGACCTTGTGATGTTGGAACCTGTCTTGCCAACTGGGATCCAGTTCTAGAAGTGTCTAATGCTGCTAATGAGACTGAGCTGCTGTTGCTCAGTGGGAAAAACAGCACAAGAAATGATACGCTTGTACTTCCTGTCATGTAAAAAATCTTGTTTTGAGTCTTTACACTGAAAAAGGGAGAAGAAGCGGGTGTTAGAAGCTGTTTTATGTACTTAATGGTTGCCCTACGTGACTAGTCACAAGGAACATATTACTTGTTTCTTTTGAGCTTATTCCAGCTGTAGTGATCAGAGAAGCCACCATTTGGAGCCCTTAGCAGTAGTGCAGCCTGCAAGTAATCATAGGAGACTATCTTTTAACACATAAATAATTCATCAGTAGAATTTTCACACGTACGTGCCTGATTTTCTTTGGGAAAGAGGACTTGACTGTGAAGGCACTACAACTTTTGATCTTCATCCTTGTAAATGAATGTCTTGGGACGCTTCAGTATTGCAAAGAGCTGACGCTTTGTTGCAAATCAGTGGCAGAATTAGTAGCTTCCGAAATGGCAGAAAAGAGGTGTACAAGAAGAAATTTCGAAGTTAGGTGAAAGGAGGCTTTTTGAAGGGCTTCAATCTGCAAGGTTTCAGCACCAAAAGACAAAAAAAAATTTAGAACTAGCAATTTGTTGCATATTAAAGGGTTGTAAAGCCACTAAAGCAAAATTTTGACAGAGTAGGTTAAATATTTTTACTGAGCATTTAACATTTAGTATTTAAATAGTATGAAAAAAAAAAAGGTAGTATTGAAGTACAGGAGTGATGTGTTTGACATCAGCCTGAAAGTGTTTGTATTTTTCTGATGCTAAAAAGGTTTTCCTGACTTTGGTGATTTAGCTGATGTAGGATACATGTTCCACACAGGTACATGCAGTGAGTAATGATTTTCTGTGGCATGCACTTTTGGGGAGGTGGGTGGAAAGCATGACCAAGAGGCTGGCGTTCTTGCCACTCCATGAAACTTTCTGAGTTCTTCTTAAGACATTTCTGTGTATGTTCTTAATTAAAAGCACACAGTGGTTTTGGCAGATGGAGGCTTCTTGAAACTTTGGCTACAGAGTTCCCTTGCTGTGTGAGGGTTCACTGTTCGTCACTAAAATGTTGGCTGTCCTTGTATTGACGAGTCTTAGCTGACATGGACAGGTTTATAACAATGATCTCTTAGAGTTTGACTTTCTCTCTTTAGCCATAAGATTTTTAAAAAATTTTTATGATTTTGTGCTGAGTTGCCAAGTAGTACTGAGCTTAAAGTTTCTTTTATTTAGCAAGGTAAATGACACTGAGATTTGCTAATGGGTGTGCATTTAAAGTAGCATCTGTTATGCAGTGAAATATCTTTCTGTCTTTGCAAACAACAGTCTTGACTGTTTCAATTTGCTTCTCCCTGAAAAGTAACCAGCACTGTAAATCTTTCTGATTATACACCTGTAAAAAATGAGTAGTATCTATCTTGAGAAGAAAATTCCAGTAAGTCTATAAGTTATGGACACAAGTGTTGTAAGTAAAGGATACTTGAAAGGGAAAAAAGTACTTCAGTATAGCCTTTTTGAATTGGAAGACTACCCTTTTACTCGAGGGAAAACTATTCCAAGGTCTTCGGCTGGAACATCAAAGGCTCTTCAGGAAACCTGGAGATGTAGGAGCATCTCAAAGAAATACTTTAAAAGTGTTTCACAATGGAAGGTGCTAAAGAGTTAGTTAGGCACTTGGCATTCCATGGGGTATCAGCACATCAGCAGCCACATCAGTTAGGGATGCTGTACTGGGCTTTAGTGCTTTCCCAGGCTCCATCCCATGTAGAATCCTGCATTGCTCCAACAGCCAAACTGTCCAGGGAAACAGCAGCTCCATGAACTGGTTAGTTATTCACCCTTTTCTGGAAGGCTCAGAATAAAAATGTGGAAGACAGACAGCGTCTTACCCTTTGTCCTGGGGGAGGAAAAAAAAAATTGTCAGCAGATGGGAACCTCTCCATCCTGTCCCAAGGACTTTTCTCCTGTGTGACTCAAATGTATGTCCTTGGGCTTCCACACTGGGGCAGGTAAAACCTCCTCCCTTGGTGATACCAGGGTGTTTAGGAATGATTTGCATGTGGCTCTGTCTCTTCTCCGTCTGCCAAGGCTGAAGGATTTTAAACTACATAAATGGGCGTGCTGTTGACAGGTCTTGGAGGTGAGGAAAGGTGGGTCAGAGCACGGATTTCATACCCATAGATAGGCAGTCTTCAGACCCCTCAGCACCCTGTGGTATCATGTATTGGTTGCTTAAAAATAACACAGTTCATCTGTGTCCTCATGCCGGGGAATAGTGTGGCTCGGAAAGGGGTGGTGGGTGGATAAGAGGTCATTTAAAGCGGGGCTGTTGCTGAGTGTCCAATAGCCTGAAACTGGATTAAAACAAATTTGGGGCTTCACTGTCTCTGTAAAGATGAGACTTCCTTCTTGTTCCCAGTTCCCAGTCCCGCTGCTTCCTTTGCATAGTATCTAGCAATTATAAGGTGAGTCAGATCAGTCCTGATCTGACTGAAAGACCAACTCATCAGAAATGAGCTGTGATCTCTAAGAATGGGAAGAAGGGAGAGGACCGAGGAAGGGGTGGGACTGCCTCTTTTGGTGGCAGGGTACGATTAAATTATTTTCATGACTAGCTTAAGCAATCCCTACCAGGCACTTCCCTTCCCCAGCCTTAGCAAGACTGACTTGTGGATGGGCCATTCCCATTCAGGCTGTTCTCCTGGTGCAGCTGAGCCCAGGATGGTCCATCCTTCTGGGGCTGGGAATCCGGAACTGTAAGCACCTGAGAGCTGGGAAGGTCCTCAGGGGATGCATCTCTTTATGCTTCTCCCGTTCTCTGTTTTTTTTGTTGCAATGCCTTCAAGAATGTTGCCAGACCAGGTTAGTGGTGGGGTGGACATGGTGAGCACCCAGTCACCTCCCAGCTCCAGAAATCCAGGCAGTAGAAAGTCCTCAAGTTGACGATAGGTTGGTCAACTGCTGGTAAGATTTGTCACTGTAGCCATCCTGGTATGAGGATTTGGGGTGTTTGGATTTTGCACGAGCTGAAGATCTGATGGAGTGTTTTGGATGAACATGAGACCCAGTCAAAGTTATTTGCTAATCTTACAGATTTGACCTGTAATACCCATGTGCTGGGAGCTGCTGGTCTGGCTCCTGAAATACCACACTGCGCGTCCTTTCTCTGTCCCCCTCTCCACGCTGGGAGCCAGGCTGCTGCCTGCCTTTCTTCTCCCTAGAAACTTGGTGCAGCAGGAGCCTTTGCTGCAGTTGTTTGTATCAGAGTTCAGCTGACCACATTTTCAGTGGACCAAAGGGAAAAGGTCACCACTGGTCACCTTCTCTGGGCAGCACTTTTGGGAACAGCTGTGCTCCAGAGAATGCATTGCAGTGAAGTGTTGTGTGCTGAGCAAGTCACTTTGGGATGGAAGGAAGCTGCTGTGTTAGTCCTACACCTTTGCTTGTGCTTTTCTACCAGGTCCCCTGGTTTAAAATTGACGTGGCTGGTTTTGAAAGTATTTCCCTGCCAATGCAAGAATTGCCATGTGTGCAGTGGACTTTGGTTGAGGAATTCAGTATATACTTAAGGTTATAGGACACTAAATACACCTTTGTAACTGGAGAGCTATTGATTTTTGTAACGACACTTGCTTGGAACATGCTTGGAATTACAGTTAGCAGCACTTCCAGTTAATGTGGTTAACTGACCGAGTATCACCTTTTAGACTACTGGATTTTTAAAGCTGGCCAGTCCTTTGGCTGGGAAGTTTAGTGTGTTAAGATGTCTTTTTTTCCCCAGAAAACCTACGGTGTCAGTGTAAGAGTTGGTTCTGTTTTGATGGAATATTAACCTAAGAGTTTTACAGACAAGGTTGACATTTCTGCTACCTTTGTTTAAGCATGTAAAATCTGACATAGAGGTGCAATTGCTCTCCAGGAATTAGGTATGTATTGCCTCATCTGTTAGTGCATGGCTTAAAATTTGGATGCAAACGTGAAATTTAATGGAGTGAAAAATAACAGTGTAACCAAATTACCTGTGTTATCAACACCGATGAAACAAACCTATTTAATAGTGATGTGGATGGTATTCCAGTCAGTAGTGTGAGCAGCCATAGTTAATGGGCATTCTACAGGTACTGAGCCTATATAGAATATTTTTTAATCACCTTTATGATGGATACCAGTAAGGTATAGATTCAGCTGGTCTATTCTTCCATTTTTCAAAAGTATAATTAAAAAAAAACGGTCTTCTGAAGGTGCAGTCATTGTAGAAGCTTGTGCTGAGACCGAGTTATGGACAGTGCTCCCCTTCCTTGTGGAGCAGTTTCCCTGTGCTAGTTGATGAACAGTTGTTTTTTCTTTCCTTGGCAGTGGTTTGAAATAGCAGTTGTTTGAAGTAGGAGCTTGAAAACAAGACTACATAATTTAATTTTGTTATGAAAAGGCTTTTAGAGCACAGTTTGTGAGTTTAGGGGTTCTTCTGTAAATGTTCCTGTCACTTGTCTGGAATGTTAAGTATTGCAACGGCCACACATTGCTCACAGCAGTTGCAGCTCTGAAGTTTTCTCCAAAGAAGGAGTAGAGAAATTTAGGTGTATAACAGCCAATTCTTGCCCAAAGCTCTGGTGTCTCCTTCCTTCTGTCTAAAAGAGAAGTAGCAGTAGCAAATGTGGCTTGAAAAAAGTGAATAGGTAATGGGACTTCAGTACAGAATTCCTATTTTTGTAATTCCACAACTTGTAATGGGAAACTGTACGGGCTCTTTCGAATTTTTAAGGCAGACAGTAAAAGGAAGGTCTGTCCTCTCTAACTAACAGCCTGCAGCCGTTGTTCCAGAAGTGCAGCCCCCGAGTGCTGTGTGAGTTGTGCTGCAGCACACAGTTGTGTACAGATGTGTGTGTGTTTTGTAGCAGACGCTGCCCACGCTGCCACGGGGATCCGTCCCACCTGGTGCTCTGGGTCTGGCTGCAGCTGTGGGCAGATGCCTTAGGAAAAAAACCCAAACCAAAGCCTTCCCTCCCACCCCGACTGCTTTCCCACCCTGCAATTAGTTTTGGCTCAGAGGGGTTTCTGAGCCCTTTGTGCTCAGCTATTTAGCATCCATTAGGGAATTTCTCTACCTTGTTCAAGTCCAGTCTCTCCCTCCCCTCACACTTCATGCAGCCACAGCATTTTTTTCAGTCCACATTAAAAATACAGCTCACTTTTTTTATTTTGAACCTGGCTCTAAGTTCATTTGTTGGTCCTTAGCTTTAGTACTGGAAGAGATGATTAACAGCCACTCCCAGTCTGCCTTCTCGATGCCATTGCAGATTTGATAAGCTTCTGTCATATTCCTTGGGAGATGTCTCATGGGAGCCATCATATGCCTTTGGTCCAGCAAGGGGCAATAATAAGATCCTTTTCAGATCTATAAGAAAACATTTTTTTTTTGCGGTTGAGAGACCAGAACTGCACATACCAATTAAAGTGTGGGTCGATGGGTAAAAAACTGGTTTGTTGAGTGTGATATTTCTGGTTTATGGTTCACTGTCAGTTTGTTTCTGTAAGAATTCCCGTACTGATAGTTCAATGAAGCTGTGAATCAAAACATTGAAGTCTTGCTGAGCAATATTGAGAATGTTCGGAGCACATTTATGTTTGAGCTGAGGTTGCTTTTCCCCAGGAGATAGATTGCTCTGTGTTTACCTATGTTTAGTTTGATTTGCTGTTTATATTGTCCAGTTAGTCTCATAAGGGTCTTCTGTGATTCTGTGCACTTTCCTGTTGTCCTTGGTATCTTAAATTACCCTCTGCCATCAGCACCCTTTCAAGTCTTTAAAACTGATGTCTTGATCTCAGGCACTAAAAGAAGTGCACTGTTTGCTCTGGGCTTCTGGAATCCAGTGGTTAATGTGTTATGTTTCTGGAATTATTGAGCAAGAGATATCATAGTAGAGTGTTTGTGCAGCTTGCAGGCTGGAAGTTTTATAACTGTAGAGAACTCTGTCTCTTATGATGTAGCTTGTTTCATATCCCAGATATTAGGTTTTTGGTGACCATTCTGTCTTGCCTGCAGAGACTCGGGGAAGTTCTGAATTTGTGTTTTACTGGGGGTTGAAGAGGCTGTATTTTGTAATCTTTTCTTCACTTTTCTGCCTTTTGGGACTGTATAAGTGACTTAGAAACGTCATTCCCTCATTTGGGCAAAGTTGTCAGCCTGAATATGTCAAAACCAAAGAATTTGTACAAATAGAGGGTGAAAGTGTAGTGACTCCATTACTCTTAGATGTGCATCTTTCTGTTCTCCTCTGTAATTCAGGTATTTGATTTTTCAAAAGTGCTCAACATCCTCAGTTTTAAGGGACCACGTGTTTCTATTTTTCTGGGTCTCTTAGAAGATAATTCTAAGATTATAATTTTCTTAACAATTCACAATTTTTGGTAGGTAAAACTCCCTAATGCCTCTTGACATCTTGCATTTTCAACCGACGACAAAAAATACTTTTGGTGTTTAACCCTCTCTCTCCTTCCAGGGCACAGGAAACTATTTTTTTGTTCTCTTGTAATTGAGCCTCACTTTTGTGACGGCAATATTAACATAAACAAGTATATTAAATAAGGGATGAGATTAAAATAATCACAGTAAGAAATCATACCCTCCCTGCCCTGCTTCAGTGCCCAGGGTTGTAAAGAGCAACGCTGAAAGCATTGCATGTTTGGCTGGGTGGATGTATCATATCAGTTTACAGTCACAAGCAGAGCTGTGCTATTGGGCAAAACACTTTTAAATTATTATTTATGCAGTTGTTTTTGCAGCTGGTATAAAATGCAGGGCTGGTTTCACATCCTGCACAGAGCAGGGAGAGCACCCTCCGGAGCGAGGTTCTCCCGGTCCCTGGACTATGTGCGCTGTGGAAAGAGAGACACCTGGGAAAGGATACAGGTTAGAGGGAGTAGTTACATTTCAGCTCAGGAATGCAGTCTTTCTATCTGATGTTTGGGGATTGTTTTGGCTTTTTTCCATTCTGATTAGTTTTGTAATTGATGCTGTTGTGCTGGCATTAATCAAATGTTTCCCAGTAATGTCTTGTGGCTGTTGATAGATGAGTATTTTGTTTAGCAGTGTGATACGAGGGACCTCCAAAAGTCAGTCTTGACTGTCTCATGGAGTTACAACTGACACTTTCAGTTAAGTTTGTTTTACTCTTTTACTTCTTTTTACTTTTTTATTCTTTTACTTCTTTTACTTTGCTCTTTTTCTTCTGTTTTTTTTTTTTAAATAAATTTTTGTTTTGTTCTGGATTTTTTTTCCTTTTTTTTTTTTTTAAGTGAGAGGAAGTGTGTGTAAAGGGAAAGGAAGTCTTCAATAATTTCTTCTTTCTCCCTAGGGCAAAACCTAAACTACAGTTTTATATGCAGTATTTTCTTTTTAAAACAATTGTGAAATAATGTTTCAGTTCTTATTTGAATTGTTAGTGCTGTGTGTTATTCTTCAGAAAACTTCCTTTGGCTAGAGAGCATTTTGTTTCTTGTTTTAGAATTTATTGTTAGGCAGAGACAAGATTATTGCTGGTTCCTAATACTGGGTCTTCCTAAGGACAGCGGTGGTGTTCTTCAGAAACACAAAGGTAGTCTTTATCTGCCATACCTGGCTCTCGAGGAACTGGGTGAAGGAGGGCTTTTTCCACTTCCAGTCCAACACTATGGATGTTTTCTCTTTTCCTGAGAATCCCATCCTCTTTTTTCCTTCCTGGAGAAGGCAGGAGGGGAGAAGTTGGCACAGAGAGGTCATAAATTCACTTTAGGAGTCTTAGTGAACAGCTGCTTTTAAAACCTGTAATGCTAATTTATGTCTTGTCGTTATTTTAAGTTGTGTGACCCATTTGTATAGTTTTTAAACTATAGTTTCAGTAGCAAAGTAGCTACTAGAGCTTATTTTCTCTGGAATAAAAACAGGAACAGTGGTAGCTAACCCTGCTTGCCCTCTGTGTATCTTTGAAATTTCGGGAAAGGTGTTTCTACCTTTGAGTTTCAGTAAATCAAGAACAGTGTTTTTCAGTGTGAAATGTATGGATATTTTACAGTAATGCTGTGATGAAACATGGGGGTTATCCTTGGCTTACATTACTGAGTTTCACTTGTTTACATCACTGTGCTCTGCAGATGCTCTTCAAGTAAATACTGTGGCATGTTTTCAGGAACACTTCTAAAAAAGCATTTTTAAGAAATTCGTTATGGGTGAGAAACATTTGAGTTCCCACAGTCTTGTCACTGCTGAGCCCTGTGATGCTTTGATAAGAGTCCAAATGGTTTGTGCTGTAAAAGCCAACGTTAACCTGCAGTTCTTTTGGACTGGACATCCCGTGGGTTCTGTTACTGTCTTACTGGCTGTAACAGCAGATCCCAAATGTGTTTACTGTGCATGCAGAGATCATCTGTGCTGTGTCTGGCATGTTTTAAGGTGTGTCAGGCTTGATGGATGTGCTCTGTAGGCTTGATAAATGGGTATTGCAAGTGGCCATTGCTGGATGTCTCCGTGCCAGCCGGAGCTACTGCTCTGTGCAGATTGCCGGGCTGTGCCCAAATGTCTCATAGTCATATCCCTGCCAGTCCCCTGGCCTTCCTTAGGGCACTTGTCTTCTCACTCTGAGAGCTGTCAAAAAGCTATGATGGGTCTGATTTACTGGATTTATTGAAAGTGTGTAGTTTTGATTTGGGGTAATTTCTGCAACGCACTCGGCTCCTAAGAGACTGCACTGCAAATGCATTTGATTATTTCTCAAGCATGCTATGGGCAACTTCATTTGTGTCTGTAGAACATCAAAATACCATTCAGTAGTAATGAGGCCAGTTTTACTAAACTTTATCCTCTTTGGTCTCCTCATTTTTAGTTTTCAATTGAATAAGATCAAAAGCACAGCGAAGTGTTTCACTTGTAAACATGAAAAGGGCAAGAAATGTAAGTGTAGCAACTTAGTCCTGCCTGTAAACGTGAACATCTGCTTCTGGAATCTGGTAGGCAGTTGTACCACTTAATATTAGGTGTGTGTAGCAAACATATTGCCTTCATGGGGCTTTTCTGGTTTGGGTTTTGGTTTTCTTAGGAGTGTCTCATTTCAAATTATCTCTCAGTTATTTAATCTGCTGTGAAGGCATTCTGATTACTAGTAGCCATATGGCAAGACCGGTGCATTTTTGGCATTCTGATGATGAAACTGCAACAGCAACCAAAGTTTTCTCTATCTGCTCACACAGGCTTTCAGAGCTAAAGGGGAGCTTCAAATTATGGCTGCTCTTCTGCCAGTCCACTCTTTCTTAGGTTGTCTTGCAGAATTAGCAGTAGTGGGGATAACTGCAGTGTTCGGGTCTGCTGCGGCTGCTCCTGGTTTGGGTAAAGTCAGCTTTGTTTTCTGGACTTTCCTCCGTGTGCTGCTGGGTGGAATGACAGTACTGACAGTTTCCTGCCGTTGGATAAAACATGAAAGGAAGGCAAAGCTGCAGGAGTGTCCTGCCTGCAGGCTGTGGAACCCAGTGGGGCTACTTCTGGTTTCTTCTCAGGGATAATACTTGTAATCACATGACTCCGTATTAAGTCTTGTAACATTCCGTGTGTTTAGTAATGTGATTTTTAATAATAAATATTTTCAGGGAATCTGAACTTTCAACTTTTTTTTTGATTTTTTTTTTTTTCCTATAGAAAACTTTTTTTATATTTTTATAGCCTCTGAGACTGCTGTTACTCTCTCAGTACTGTAGTTACCAAGCTGGTTGTAATCTTTTCTCAGATCCAGTGTTGTTGGTAGTCAGGCCTGAATCCTCCCACAGTGTGTTCCTTCCCACAGTCAGGAATACAGAACATTGCTCCCTAATAAGCCTCTTTCTCTGGCTAACGAGTGAACTCGGCAACACGGGTCACTTATAAAATATCCTCGGTTCAATGCCATCCGTGGAACGAGAACTAAAAAAAAAAATAATTATAATTTGGAGTGGAGCTGTAGGAAGTGCTTAGTCTTTTGGTAAAAATTCCTTTTAAAAAAAGGCAAAAACCATTGGTCAGTCACATGCGTTCTGTTTGGCTCTAATTTGTAGTCTTTGCTGCTCTTCTGGACTTCTGGTCTTAAACAGAGCATTATGGAGCAAAAAAAAAAAAGACACGGCTTTTCATCTGTATTTTGTATTTAAAATGTCTTTCTTTCTGCTTGTAGATTTGTTTGTAAATGCATCATAAACAGACAGCCCAGAATGAAGAAAGCAAGCAGGAGTGTTGGCTCAGTGCCCAAAGTGCCTGGAGTAAATAAGACTCAAACAACTGAAAAAGCCAAACCAGAAAACGGCTCCTCGGTGTCTGCAGTAACAAAACTCTCCAAAACTGGGACATCGGCGTCTCTTTTGAAGGTAATAACCGGTAGAACGTTCTGATTATTTATATTTTTTTGCAGTAAAACTTTAAAAAACGGGGGTAGAATTTCAAGGCACGTCTTTTAGTGCAGTTTAGACTAGAGGCTTGTTACGGGGGTAGCTGAAGGGAATCTGGATAGTTACACAGCGCTGGGCAGGGTGATAGGATCTTGTGTGTCATTCGTGCTCTATTTTGGAGCAATACTCTGTGCAGAACTGGGCTGTTCTGCAGAAGGGACAGGGTGGAAGTTGGGTTCTGATGGATGTTATTAATAGTTTCGTGTTATGCTTGAGTGGTGCGTCAGTGACTTATGGGATTTGATAAGAGTTATTTACTAATTCTGAAAAAAGAACTCAGGGGATCTCTAACATGAGAACCTTTTGGTATCAGTGATCCATGTCAGGGCCATGCAGCTGAATTCTTCTGGCTGTTTTGGCCTTTTGCTTTGTGTGAAGGACTGCTTGAGCTGAATTTTCACAAGTTGGTTCTTGCTCCCAGAGCAAGTTCAAAGGTAGAGGTTTTCTCATGTATTAGCAAAACAGGGCAGTAGATGTAGGAACATCTGGTTTTCAACAAACAAGAAGAATCAGACGTACTGAGGTGTGCTGGTGTGGAGCGTTCACCTGGGAGCAACCACCTCTGGGCTGGCTGGATGGTATGAGCCTGCCTGGTCTGGCTGCTTTTCCTGGCATGGAGAAATGGCTGGATCCAGCTCCTTTCCCTCTCTGCAGCCCCATGAGCAGTGCTGTGCTGCTGCTCTCCTGGAGCAAGAGAGCAGGACAAGGCACAGGGCCGGCGTCTTTGACTGCGACCTGCCCCACGGTCACTGACACACGGGAAAGCAGGGAGGCCATTTAAATACCTGACAAATAAAGACCTAAAGTTAAAGAAATGGTGTCTCTCTTAAGAGCGCTGTGGGATTAATGAAGTCAGAAGGTGTGTTCCCTTTCTCTTCTTCCTTTTCTTTTACGGAAGAACGGTTAATACTTTCGCTGATGAACTGGCAAGCCAGGTTTCAGCGAGGTTTTCTCCCAGTGCCCCTCCTTCTTCCATCACTCAACGTATCTTGCAGTTTTCTTAACTTTAAGTAATCTTTTGATGCTTGTTGACACTACTTACTTTATATTTTTGGAAACCTCTCATAGATTATGGAAACAAAAGTCCTTTGTAGTTTACTTATCAAGTTTCTTATGTCATACCTCTCAGGGAGATAAAGGAGGAGGATGATCTAACTCTAAACGTATTTGACCCAATATGCTTTCACGATTTTACTTATATTAGTAACACTTCTGGCTATGTTTGGGTGTGGGATTAGAATTTGACAACTGTATATTCGAGGCACAATGAAAATTTTTCTCTTAATTACTAAGACTTATCTCAGGTTTATGTTACAGCCAGCCTTACTCATACAGTTGGATGCCTTTTGCTTGTTAAGCTGCTATTGTGCCAATTGTGTGACTTCATACTAATGATGAATCTTATCTTTTTTGAGTGTTCCATACTTATATAACTGAGTTAGTTGTTTGTGGTGGGTTTTTATTTTAGTTTACTGGTACTGACAAATCACATTTATAATTACTGGCTTGAAAGAAGTATCAATACAAGTCATACTATTTTTCAAATAATTTTTTGGTACAATTTTATATTTGATA
The DNA here is from genome assembly GCA_013399855.1 of Oxyruncus cristatus. Taxonomy (NCBI): domain Eukaryota; kingdom Metazoa; phylum Chordata; class Aves; order Passeriformes; family Cotingidae; genus Oxyruncus; species Oxyruncus cristatus. The sequence continues at coordinate 610,641 of VXAY01004937.1, read as the reverse complement.
TTTTTGATGAAACATTTGGCACATTGTTTTCCTCGTTGTGGTTGTAGGATATTCTCTTAGAGTTGATGAATTGGTGTATGTTCTGAATTTCACTTCATATTCCTTGACCTAAAAAAAAGCTGGCATTAAATAACTTTAATTGCAACAGTTTACTGATTTATTCAGTCCTTTGAGTTGGATATTGAATGAAAGGCCACTGTTAAGGAGTAGAAATACTCACTTGTAGTACTGTAACGACCTTAGTTCAGTCGGTAATAATGCTGCAAAATTGAAAATTATTTTGTAATTGTAGTATCCCCTTTGTAATACAACTATTGTCAAGTGTTCGGCTTTGGTTGGGTTCTTTCACTGCGCGTTGTTCCACGGATTTGTCCTTTTTTGTGGAGTCGTCAAAGTGTGTGGACAATGGAAGCACAGGAAGAAACTGTGAGACCCACCCTTGAGTGCGGCTGAGCCTGTACCAGACTCTGTTGTCCGCTTGCTTCCGGGTGCCCTTGGTCGGTTCCTTCGCTGTAGCTTTTTGTCCCCGCTCTGCCCAGGACTTGTGCAAATGTTCAGTTATTTCCGTGGAATGGTAACTGCCAGCCGCTTCTAGTTTTTAACCTGTCAAAAAGTACTCTACAAATAATGCCTTCTTATTTTTAAGGTCATTATTTTTTGACTTCTTCGGCTAATGAGCTTGTGATCCTGCTCACACTCCCAACTCTAATTAGAAAGTAGCTGTACTTCAGAAGAATTGCAAAATCCAGTGTCCCTGAAAAGCCAGGACTTGGAGACCAATATTTGAATATTAAAAATTAGGATGTGTTTTCAGTATTCATGTGTCTAGGCTTCTATTCTGTTTGCAAAATGCAGTGACTTAATTAGAGATTGTTGTGAAGTTTGATGTTTGAAAATCTCAAATGCAGCAACAACAATCATCAAAGAAAATCCTAGGTTGGAATAATTATATATATAAAGGGATTTGAATGAGATGCAGTAAATAGGATATACGTGTTGAGAACCAAAGATGAACTGAATTGTAGAGGCGCTTATTCAAGTTTCGTTGCACTGCAAGTTGTGAGGGGGAAAACAGAATATGAATTGTATAATTATAAAGTGGTTTTTTATGTAGAAAATCAAAATAGGTCTGGATGAGCATTTCTAATCATGATATTTTCTAGTTTTTCATATTTTATTGTAGGAGTTTTAATGCTAAACAGGGTGGCACAGTTTTCAGTAAATGGGGAAAAGCTGTTTAATAAACATACAGCATTAATTTTGCTTCAACTGAAAAGATAGGCTACGAAAATACTTTGATTTTAAAAGTCAAGAACAGTTGCTATTGTGGAGCATTACGGAGAGAGCTGCTGGTTTGTAATTTTTCCAAAGCTTTGCTAAATAGTTTCCTTTGCCAAGAGTATAGTGTTACGGCTTTGAGAAAGTGTTTACTAATTGGCTGCAGAGGAGGCAGTGCCTTCCAACCTACATCAGAAATAGTTTATGGGTAAGTCAGAAGAAGAATGGCTGTCTTAAATTCCTTTGTTCAGCAAGGACTGGAGATGACTAATGTCTGAAAGTGTGTATTTTACGTAGGGTTGTTTTTTTTTTCCAAGCTGAGTCACATCTTGACCTATTTGGCTTGATAACATGTACTTGTGCTATAAGTGTCTAAAAGCTTAATCTAATTTCCCCACCCTTTCAACAGGGTAGAAATGTTGGCAGTTAGTAGTCCATTTGAACTATCACATTGGCAGATTCAGCAGCAAAACAGAAAATCACTGTTCTGTGCCTTTTTGTAATGCCTCGGTTTAGGTGACGGTTGCAGCACAAGGTTGTTTCTCTCCCCCTCTGCCCCGTGCCCCCAAAATTATCTTAGATTAGATATAAAATCTGATTAGGTCCCAGGCTGACGGGGGATTGTTGTACACGAGTGGTTTGTGCTCAGCCCACCCTCCCCACGGGAACTGGGTGGGCTTTGGGGGTTTTGTAGCCCTCCAACATTTTTATCTCCTGTTGGGACTTCCGTTGCCTCTGCTGTTTGCATGGCTGTGACATGGGAGGAAGGAGCCCTTAGAAAAGGCCTGTTTGCAGGGCACAGTGTGTGAGCACATGGAGAGCAGCAGGATGGAACAACAGTGGCTTTTTCATAGCAGAAAAGAAGCTTAAATGCACATCAGACCAGATCCTCAGAGTAATGTGTTTTCTTCCAGGCTTTTATAAACCTTTTTCAAAGGTTTTACCATTTCAGGATTCAATAAAAGCATTCTTGTCCTAGAAGATTTTCACCCTTACGAATATATGTTTCTATCTGTAAATTGTCTGTATTTCTGTCAACTGCATGTGGAGCAAATATGTTCTCTTCCTGAGCTCCCTTTTGTCTTGCAGCTGCTCTTCTTTGTAAATGGCACAGATCCCATCCATGCCCTTTCCACAGTTTTGTGAGGAGTGTTCCTAAATGTTCTGAAATTGGCACTTGCAAAAAGAAACTAGGACGGAGCGACATGCAACTTTTTTTAAAATTAAATTAGTGTACCTTCATTCTTAATGTACGGAATTGTAATGTCTGGCATATAGTTTTTAACATGAATATCTGTGGGAGCTGGAAGTTCTAAACCTGCAGAATTTGAAAGTCATGATGTAAAGCAACTGGTTAATTCCTAAGCACCAACTTTTAGCTGGGATGGTGGATGAGAGTTCAAATGTGTTATGCAGCTGCATAACACAGTTACTCAAGGAATGCTACTAACACAGCTGTTTTCTTTTAATTTTCTTGCCCATATAACGGGAAAAATGTTGAGCATATTTTGATTGTTCCACCATGTGAAAAACTGCATTTTAAAGAGCATAACATCTGCCAATTAATGCTCAAGAGCTTAGTATTTTCAGAGTTTGCTTTATTGTGAAAGATATATTCTCTGTTTGGGAGTCTGGTTGTTGAGAATCCTGGGCTTACTGCTCTGTCACATTCCAGGCAGCTTTTGTGGCTCACAGTAGTTTCAGTAACGATCATATGAGGTGAGACAAAAAGTCCATTAAACAAATATCCCATCTCTGAGAGTGTCTAGTAAAGAGCATGAAAACAAGGCAGGATATATGGTGAAGAGTGGCTTTTCTCCTGCCTCTGAATATTATCCTAATTTCTAGCAATTTGTAGCGTAGTATTTTGAGCTAGAAAGGGCATCTGGCTAATGTTGGATTGATTTTTGTTGTTCTTTGATTTGATCTTTTTGTTGTGAACTTATCCACCAGAAAATGTTTCACCATATTCTGTTGGAAGACATTATACAAACTTGCTAGTATTTGGTGGTTTAATTATCTAAGAATTGCCTTCATTTATATGCATAAGCAAACTTTCAGTCAAAATTGAGCAGCTTTACACTATGTTGTGTTACTGTGCTATAATCCTTTTTTTTTTCTCATTATTAAGAATTAAGGATTTTGTCTAAGAGAAGACTCTGTTTCTATGGTCACTCATATGGGCAGTTATACTTCGCAACATTCTTGCCCAGACACATGACTAGTCAAATATGTACTTTTTAAACTGATGGAATCTTTAACAGAAGAACTGTTGGCTAGGCAGACTTCTCAGTCAACTGCCTTAAAGCTGCTTCTTCCCTTCCTTTTCAGACTAAGAGTAACGATGACCTCTTAGCGGGGATGGCTGGTGGTGGTGGAGTGACAATGACCAATGGTGTCAAGGCCAAGAAGAACACTTGTGTATCAACAGCATCTTCAGCTCCAGGGACAGCCATGAGCAGTCTGGAAAATAAACCCAAAACTATTGCAGGTAAACGGATATATGGATCCTTAAAGATGGTAGTTGGGGTGGCTTTTTATTTTCATATGATGTATCGAGGATCCAGGCTGCCTAATGAAGTGGTCAGTTATGCCATGGTCAAATCACACACCTTCTGTGCTCTTTTCCTGTTTTTAATAATGTAATCGCTTTTCTGGAGGGTGTTTCTTTTAATTTTTTCAAAACTGATTATGCAACTACTATATAAAACTAGATAATATAATTAATTTAGAGAATCGTAGACTTATCTGAAAAAAATCCATGACGCAAGCACTAAATCTCTAAGATCACTTGTTACAGTGAACATCTTGGACATTTGGTATTGCTTTGTAGAAATAAAGTGAGAGAGCTTTCAGAAATTGTTCAGAAAAGTGAAATCATTTAGTGTTGTCAGTATGGATGGAAATATGTCTTGCCTTCTATTGCTGTGTTTTGGATTCAGAAATGCTGAATTCAGTAAAGCTGTAAAGCATCTGGACATAAAGTAGTAATAATCTGTCCTCGTCTTTATGCAATTAGGAAGTACAAAAAACATTAACTTTCATTTTGGGGAAACATAGCATTCATCACTTAAAAACTTTCATTCAGACCTAGTGAAAAGAGAGACAGTTTTGAACTCTGAACAGCACTACTGCAGTTTTTGCACAATTTATCAGAAGCTATTTTGAATTCATGTTCCTCACTTTCCAAACACACACAGGTTCCAGTTCCACAGCTAAGCGTAGCACTTCGTCTGGGAATAAAGAGTCAAGCTCTTCCAGAGAGAGAATCCGCGATCGTTCCCGTTTGAACCAGAGCAAAAAGCTGCCCCTGGTGGGACAGGGCGCCAACGATGCTGTCCTGGCCAAGCGCTCCCGCAGCCGCACCAACCCCGAGTCGGACATTCGCATGAGCAAGTCCAAATCAGACAATCAAATCAGCGACAAAGCTGCGTTGGAAGCGAAGGTGAACGATCTCCTGACGTTGGCCAAAACTAAAGATGTGGAGATCTTGCACCTGAGAAATGAACTGAGGGATATGCGGGCTCAACTGGGACTCAACGAAGATCAGCTTGAAGGTGATGAAAAATCTGAAGAAAAAGAGGCCATTGTTGTCCATCAGCCGACTGATGTAGAGTCTACATTGCTGCAGTTACAGGAGCAAAACACTGCCATCCGAGAAGAGCTCAACCAGCTGAAGAATGAGAATCGAATGTTAAAAGACAGACTGAATGCACTGGGCTTTTCTTTGGAGCAAAGGCTGGACAACTCTGAAAAACTCTTTGGCTATCAGTCTTTGAGTCCAGAGATTACAGCTGGCAACCACAGCGATGGTGGTGGCACTCTGACATCTTCCGTGGAAGGTTCTGCTCCTGGGTCAATGGAAGACTTGTTAAGCCAGGATGAAAACACTCTGATGGACAACCAACACAGTAATTCCATGGATAATTTAGACAGCGAGTGCAGTGAAGTTTATCAGCCACTGACATCAAGTGATGATGCTTTGGACGCTCCATCATCTTCAGAGTCTGAAGGAGTGCCAAGTATAGAAAGATCTAGAAAGGGAAGCAGTGGCAATGCAAGTGAAGTGTCTGTAGCTTGTCTGACAGAACGGATCCATCAGATGGAAGAGAACCAACACAGCACAGCTGAAGAGCTCCAAGCCACACTTCAGGAGCTTGCGGATTTGCAACAAATAACACAAGAGCTGAACAGCGAGAATGAAAGGCTTGGAGAGGAAAAAGTAATCCTTATGGAATCTTTGTGCCAGCAGAGTGACAAGTTAGAGCACTTCAGCCGTCAGATCGAGTACTTCCGTTCCCTTTTAGACGAGCACCACATTTCGTACGTGATCGATGAGGACATGAAAAGTGGTCGCTACATGGAGCTGGAGCAACGTTACATGGACCTGGCAGAGAACGCCCGGTTCGAGCGAGAGCAGCTGCTGGGTGTCCAGCAGCACTTGAGCAACACTTTGAAGATGGCAGAACAAGACAACAAGGAGGCCCAAGAGATGATAGGGGCGTTAAAGGAACGAAATCACCACATGGAACGGATTATTGAGTCAGAGCAGAAAAGCAAAACAGCGCTGGCGTCTACCTTAGAGGAGTACAAAGCCACGGTGGCCAGCGACCAGATCGAGATGAACAGGCTGAAGGCTCAGTTAGAACACGAAAAGCAGAAAGTGACCGAGTTGTATTCAATACACAACTCTGGAGACAAATCTGACATACAGGATCTGCTGGAGAGTGTCAGGCTGGACAAAGAAAAAGCAGAGACCTTGGCCAGCGGTCTGCAGGAGGAGCTGGCGCACACCCGCAACGACGCCAATCGGCTGCAAGACGCCATTGCTAAGGTAGTGTTGAAAACACTGTTCTGTTCTAATGTCCCATGTACAGCATGGCTCGTTACTGGCCACTGTAGTTCTTTGAGAAGTAAAGGATTAATTACGAGGGTAATTAGATTGCGTTAGTGTTAGGACTGATTACTTTCAACTTCTGTTAAGAAACTGATGGCAGCTCTTCAAAAATTTTACATGGATACATGGAGCTACAGGGTACCTGTCGTGTTACTTTTTAAAAATACCATGGCCAAACTTAAATGGTGTTCAAGATACTGTGCTAACTTGGTGCTTAAATTGCATGCCTTCTTCAAGAGTTTAAAGGAATTAGTGCCAAACTGGTGGGAGAGGGATGTCCCTGAGAAAGGACTGGTAGACCAAGTTTGAAGTGATAACCCAACTGTTGATGACTTGAAGGACGTTTCACAGGCATTGAGAGAATATCTTAAAGCTTCAGCATGTTCAAGTTGGTTCAGTCAATTGAGAATAAACTGATGATAAAGCAGAAAAGTCTCTTCTTTCTCCAGTCCAGAAATGGCTAATTTTGATATAGACAGAAATTTTACTCAATTGAATTCAATTTCCTGAATACATATTTTAGTGTTAAATGAAAAAAAAAATCAAAACATATTGATGAGCTTTTAAGCAATTATTATTAGATATGGCAAATACATGTAGGTTTTTTTACTAATGATCCATCCAGGAGCAGCTTATGTGCTGATTGGGTTTTGGATTAAAATGCATATTCCTAGTTCTAGACCAGCTGTTTTGACTCAAATATAACTAGCTTATGCAGTAGGCATGTCTAGTAAAAGCTATAATTTAATATAAAAGCAAGAATCATAACATTTATTTAATAACGTTAAGTATGCATTTAAAGGTTTATCTGCCTGATGAGACAATTTATGCTAATTAATGTCTGAACTATGTATTAGCTGCAAAACAACATGCTAGTCATGATCACGAGCTGGTCAGAATCAACCTTAATTTGGGATGAAAAAATAATAAAATAATTTTAATAATTCAAGTTGGAGAGTGCCATGAAAATAAAACCCACTGAAACAGGTGATTTAAAAGCGGGGAATTTTGTCTATTAAACTTGGTGCCTGCCTGTGCTGACCCACCCTAAGCCACGACCTAATTTCTCTTTGTTTTTCTGACACCCTGTTTTTGTTGTTGGGTTAATGTTCCTGTGCCTCTGATCCCAGCTTGTTACTTATGTTACAGTTGTATGAGGCAGGATAAACTACCTTCTCCCCCTGCTCCTGAAAGAGAGAAGTCAACCCCCTCTTTCCTTGCCTGTTCTGTTTTGGGTTTTTATTTCAATTCACATAGTTTGTAAGACTCCTCTGAGAACTGCTTCACCTCACTAACACATCTCACACACAAATGTGAAACCTGCTACTTGCTCGAGGGAATCCATCATCACACGGGTCCAGCCCGCACTAAACCTGATGCACAGAAGAGAGCAGGCTTTTTCTTTTTTGGCAGGAGAGAGAAAGAGTGAAGTGTTTCCCTCACTACCCCATCCCTTTTCCGTGGCAGCTCCATGTTAAATTGGATCAGCTGCTGTGAAACCACAGCCTGGGTACGATGGTGCTGTTGCTTCACTGGTATGCAGGGCACTGCTGTTGGAGCACCTGGGGAATGCTCATATATCCAGCTGGGGAATAAAAAAGTTGAACTCTGGCTCAGGAAAATAGTTGCGCTCGAACAATACATAGTAAAGGCTTGCACTTCTCCTCTACCTTTCTGTTTTCAGAAATACGCTCTAAGTGTGGCAGGTACAAAACTAAAAGTGTGTTTAACATGCAGCTGTTTTAGTTATGGTAAGATATTTTCTTCTTCAGGTGGAAGATGAATACAGAGTGTTCCAAGAAGAAGCCAAGAAACAAATTGAAGATCTCAATGTGACTCTAGAAAAACTTCGGACAGAACTGGACGAGAAAGAGACCGAGAGGAGTGACATGAAAGAAACCATCTTTGAGTTGGAGGATGAAGTAGAGCAACATCGAGCTGTGAAGCTTCATGACAATCTCATCATATCTGATTTGGAGAGTAAGTGTGGGGAGTTTCTCTAGAGAGAAATGATAATTTAAGAAAAGTTGAAGTGGAACACTGTAATATTGAAAATATTTTCACTTGTCTTTTGTATGTCTGAATTCAAGTCAGACTGGGTTTTGCAAGAATCCTTACACAGTAGGGGAAAAAAATCAAGTTGGCTTTGCTTTTCCAGTCCCAGTTGGTGTGGGAATGAAAACCTGTGAATGGAGAACAAATATGAAATCTGCTAATACTGTTTTCAAGTTGTTTTTCAAAGTAGAAAAACATGTAATTACAGACTTAATGATAGAGTGCTCCTGGGTTTTGGAGACTGCATGATTGATTTAGTGTTTTGGAGTTGTTTTTCAAGCAGGTTTTCTCTTTCAAGTTCCCAAGTATTAGGAGTTACCAGGTAGCTTGAGAATGTGTATAATAATGATTTCTCCCAGCTAAAGAAAGGTGTTTTTAGTGGAGAAATGGGGGGATGGAGGCCCTGGAAGTTACAGGTGATGGCTGACTGGGCAGTGTGGGTGTGTTGGAGTACGTGTATCTCTTTCTGTATATACTTGCTCAACTTATGAAACTGATCTGTGACCCTAAAAATTACTGTGACGAACTTCAAGCAAGTTAGAATTAAATGTCATCCCTTGACTCTTGCCACTGTACAAGGAATGGTTGGGACTTACAAGGAAATTCCTGTTTATTCTCTATTTGTCTAACTCTCTGTGCCTTAGTTCCCTCTCTGATCTCGAAGATCTGCTCAGACATTCCTACCACAACCTGGAATTCTGCAATTAGTCTCCATCTAAATAAGAACTTGTGCAACTGTACCCTGGCAAGCTGTATTTGCACAGTAATAACTCGTAATTTGCCACTTAGAGAATTCAAATATCTGCTAGTCTTCCACGTTATTCGAAGATGAAACAAGATAACAAAAAACCCAAAACATGATTCCTTTTAACAACAAGGGAAATATTCATGGAAGGGGTTTTGAATTGGTCTGCTATCAAGTAAAATTAAGCAAGCTAAATTGTTCATTCAACTGAAGCTGGTATCTTCAGACTTGTGGCTGTGAGCATTGTTTCCCTAAGCAACCCTTCTTTTATCTTGAAAGGCAATCACTGTTTCTCTTTACAAAATTGCTTTTTTATTATGCATTTTTTTTCGCTTTCTGTGCTAAAATACAGACATTTACTTGGGAGCAGGAGCTCAGACACATAGTCAGCAGCTCTTTCTTGGTTCCTGGAGTTGTTTTGTTGCAAAGACTCAAAGTTTGAACATTTTACTGGTATTTTTTTATCCCTTAACTGAAATACATTCATAGACAGAGCAGCACTGTAGTCAAGTAAATATTTAGGTATCTGCATATTAATACCCACTTAGAAGGCAGCTTTAGGTTTTAGAGAGTTTTGCTTTGGGAGTATAAAACAGCTGTAACTCAGATATTTCACTTAAAGTGATAAAAATTCAGGCAGACAAACCTCTGCCAGGGCAGAGATTTTCGACAAAAAAACCCCGCAACAATATTTGTTTATTCACTGCTCTTGAAATAGTTTGGAAAATTCAGCTGATGGCCTGGTGTGATCCTTAAGGAGGAGGCAAGTGGTGTTTCGTTCTATGCAGGAAGGAGAGTGGCATCTAGTGGCAGTACGAAGGGATGGCACCCGAGAAATTTTATACATTTGGAAAAGTATCTCTTTTCTGACCACTTTGAAACGCTGTTCACGGGTTCGCAATTAAACGTGGTGTGAGCGTTTTTTTTCCTTGTAACCTCTGAGCACTGGCAGCAAACAACAGCAGTATGGAAAATCTGGGACTCGGAGGTAGTACATTGAAAACAGAGAAAAACATTTAAAACATTTAAAAGACAGAATTCTAATAATTTGTATTGATGTGACGGAGAAGCGTGTGTTGTAGGAGTAAGTTCTCTTACACTGCCAAGACTTTTGGCCAGTTGTGCCATTCTGTCACCCAGACTTATAATGCCTCTGCTTTTAGATGTGGAGAATTTAGTGTAGGTTTAAGTATTATAAAACAGTAGCTAGAAGAATGTTGTTTTTTTCAGCCTAAATAACCAAGTGTAATAATAAAAACATCGAGGTTTTCTCTAGTAAACTTTTTAGATGTTAAAATGTGAAGAATTATAACTCACCCTTTGAGGAGGCAATTTGCCTAATGGCAGAACTACTGAGTGAATCAAAGTGATGGCAAGACAACTGAAAAATGACAAGTGGTAAGTGATGGAAAATTATCACTTAAAGAATTCACAGAAGACAGACTTTACACTTAGGAAAAAGATGCTTCACAGATGAGGTGGTGAGTGTTCATTCAATTAATGGCTAACCAACACAAATAGGAATGTAGGAATGGGAAATTCTCCAGCACTGGCGCTTAGGGAATGCTTCACTCTGGGCTTCTCAAACACCAAAAAGAGGCACAACGAACCTGGAATGACACATTTTTCACAGTAATCTGAGTGTTGATCTGTCACGTTTTAGCTGTCGATATGTCTGCCTGCAGAAACTGGAATCTCTTGGATTTGGACAGCAGGGTGCAAATTGCATTGATTAAAACCAGTGTGTTCCTGACGCCCATCCGGATGTGGGAACTGCAGAATGCGGCAACCGAGCTCGTTACTGTTGGGATTTGGGAGTTCGAAGCGCAGTGCTTCTGTATTGTATCTAAAAAGCCTAAGAAACATTACAATAACTTGTATTTTTTATATCCTCGCCACTGTGCTGAGCTGATACAAGCTGTAGTGGTGTGGAGGTGGGGCACTGGGAGGGACTGGGCAGCTGGCAGGCGCTGGGGAGGGCAGGCACTGCACTAGATGGCGCGGTGCCTCTGGGTCCCTTGACGCTTCCCAAAAAAGTTTTCCGTAGTCAGGTAGCCCAGCTGCCACATTAGTCATCCTCGGTGACTAAGGGGGAAAAAGAAAACCTACTATTCTTCCAAGAAGTTAATAAGAGTTTGTGGAGGATTTTTTTTTTTCCCCAGAAAACTTTGTCTCCTGATGTGCAGAAAATGGGTGTTTGTAGGTTTGCTTACCAGTTGTCAGATGCTTCTTCTGTTGCCTGTAAATAGTTGTTGCCTGTTCTCTTGGCACAAGGTACATCTGCTAAGTGTGTAGGTTCTCCTAGTCGTAACTATTTAAGTCAGTAAATTTTTAGGACGAGGGTAGGTGAGCAAGAAGGTTGATGTATCTAAAGTTCAGTGAATAAATAGTTCTTTTGTGGAGCTGACAGCGTTAGTTTTTAATTCTGCTCATTTGAAAAGGATCTTGACAGCAGTTATGAAATGAAATGAAATGTTTGCATTACCATATTTAGGCCTTTTCTAGCATAGTGGTGGAAAAATCAATTGGACATTCATTTTTTAATTGTTAGGTGGTGGGGGTTTTTTGGCTAATGCTGGACCCTTAAAAAATTCAGCTTTCTTATTGCATTGATCTAGTGTCTGACGTGATGAGCTCAAAAGCAAGACTGGTCTACAAATCTTTGCCATTTGTAGTCTGCGTGTCCCTTAATTTTATTTTTCTGCCTTCTAGGTAGAGGCGAGGCCTCCTCCAACCGTGGTTTAAATCAATATTGTTTTGTAAAACGTAGATGTAATTGGCTCCTGCAGTAAACACAAGCCATTTGCTCATTTGCCAGCTTTGATTATCCTGTTCATTCATCAGAACAGTCTCCTTGTTCCTCGTTTACCCCAACCTGCAGTTACTTGTCCTTTTATCTCGATCCTCTTTCTTGTCTGTGATCCTTAAAAGGAGGAGATTGGATAATGGTAGAAGTACCTGTTCCTACCGTGCTGAAAATTTGGGCTTGTGGAGGTGGGAAAGATTTGTGTGTGTTAAAGAATTATGGAGGTTGTGGGGATGCAGAAAGGAACGATTCCACAAAGCAGCTTTTACTTACTTTGACTTCTTGAATTTTCAGGCTGTAATTGGTGGAAGAGGTGAAATCACTCGTTTTAATCCTGATTTTTCACTACATTTCAAATTCAGTTGCTATTTGGTGTGTTTTTTAAAAATCTCTTTGGTTGATTGAGGTAGAAGACTGTTTCCAACAACTGCTGTGGAGTGCTCTGTAATTGTTTAAGGTACCTGCAGAATATTCTGACCATTGTGTTTTACTTCAAAGCATAAATACACTAAAACTTAATGGTGCGTTTCGTATCTCACAGAAGCTCAAAACAATGGCACTACATAAGCTTTAACTCTGGGTGCATTTATAGTTTCTGGTTTGTGGTTATTTTTAGACAGCTTGCTTTTAGTAGTAGAACAAATTTTGGTTTTCAAAACACTTTTTCTCTGAAGTTTCTTTAAAAGTGAAAATTAACATCGACTTGATTTTGTTTCAAAATGTGTTTAAAGGAAAAGGCAGGGGGAGCAACCTTTATAACTTTGACCTAAACCTGGCCTCTCAGTGCTGACTTTAGTTCAAACAAGTTGTGTATACAGAGACAAACTAAAAATTGCAGAGCTTGACTTAAATATCACGGTAGCATGAGATTTGGGTGGCCCACCCCGTCAGGCTTATCTTCAAAGCTTAAAGATCAGTTGGATCCATCTTAAAATGTTCAGTCTTATAAGGAGGAGATAAATACAGAAATGTCTTTGTCTAATTTTAGTGTTTCAACTTTTCCAAGCCTGAAAGGTTATCGTGTTTTCAGGCCAACTGAGGCTTATATCATTCTGGTAAAGAAATTAACTGTGACATTCAAAGCCTCTGTACTTGGGGCTCTCAGGGAAGGATTTTGTTTTGAAGAGCCTAAATGTATTAGGCATCTTCAGTCATGTTGTGGAAAGAGTATTGCTAATACACAGGAAAAATATTTGTTTCCAGCAGGTCTTGGAGTAATGAACCTGAAGAAAAATTGCATTTAATCAGTTGCTCCATCGCTTTTGCAGTTTGGAAACTGCTACACGATGCTATAGAAATAAACCATCCTAGAATCCCAGGATCAGAGAAGTGACAGGCTAATTAGAAATCTATGCTATGTTCTTCCTCATTAGTTGCTTAGTTATAAGAATGGAGTAATCAATCACATTGTTCCTGTGTATTGAATAAAGTACCAAATGAATAATAGTTGCAGTAGCCAGTCTGTCAGACGCCAAGGGGAGCTGGTGCTGATCAGGCTTGTGTCGCTGCTGACAGATTCAGGGGACCATCTCTTTCAGAACAGATCTCACAGACTGTTAGGCCTTGTGTTGTAAATATAGCTTGCTTCACCCTCAAATAGTAGCTTGGTAGACAAGAATGTCAGAGTCTCGGGGTCATAAGTAGGATTTTATCCCCGTGGAAGGCAGGGCTGTGGGTGTTATGTCAGCTGCTTTGGGCAGGGAGTAAACTGTGAATCAACAGGCTTTGTGTAGCTGCAGCTTGTTTGAGGAGGGAAAATCCCCAGACATCCATGTTTTCAGGATCCTTTCATGTCAAATTGCTTTCCTGGTTTATTTGTTCTTTGTTATTGCTGTGTCATTTTAATATTGTGAATTGGGATTTGTATAAGAATTGAGTTTGCTAATGCTGTTCCCCTCACCAGACAGAGAATTACGTACCTATTAGCACTTGCTGGCAAATTATTCCTTCTGTGTTTCTCCAGATGGCTCTGGTTAGAAAAATGTATTCTCTGAGTAAGTTTTCAAATGCTTTTGCAGGTTTGTCAGTTACTTTTTTAAAAGTAAATAGGTCCCTGACTAAGGTCTTGAAGAGAATTTGACTTTCTTTCCAGATACAGTTAAAAAACTTCAGGACCAAAAGCATGACATGGAAAGAGAGATAAAGAATCTTCACAGGAGACTCCGGGTAGGTTAAAACCTATAAACTCACTAAATTGTAAACGTAGAATATCATAAGACCTTCATGTGAAATCATGAAAAGGTAATATGATTAGATGTAATACCCTTAAAATAATTATTTCTGGGAGACAGATATTAGGGGAATGTATTTACTAACCTACAGACACTAAACAATTCTGAAAAAATCTCATTGTCACAAAGATATGGCATTGGCCTTTGGAGAAAATGTTTGTGCCTTCTGATGCATAGTTGAATATTAATTTTTTTGCCTCCTCCACTTTGAACATTTTATTCGCTTTTGCAAAAGGAATCCATGACCTCAAATCTAGTTATTTCCCGCAAAACCTCTTGAATTTAAGTTGCAATTTCGGTTATGCCAGATGAGTACCTTTGTCATTCCTGTAAATTGTTTCCTGTAGCAGCGTAGGAAAACAATGAATATGAAGGGATAACTTTTTATGTTTGACTTCCAAACTGTTGCTGGCAGGAGGAGTCAGCAGAGTGGCGCCAGTTCCAGGCAGACCTGCAGACTGCGGTGGTTATTGCGAACGATATCAAGTCCGAGGCCCAGGAGGAGATCGGGGACCTGAAGCGCAGGTTACACGAAGCTCAGGAGAAGAACGAGAAGCTCACGAAGGAGCTGGAGGAAATCAAGTCACGCAAGTATGCAAGTGACAGCAGGGACGTGGTCTCCTTGGTCAGGGGTGTACAGTTTTGGAAATCCAGTGTTATAGCTCCAGGAGTTCATAAATCCTCTCGTGAGGATCTGTATTTCAAGAAGCTGTTTTATCCAGGCTTTCAGTGGTTGAACTAGGTACACTTGGATAAGAACAATATTTATTTCTTTATACTGTATAATTAATCCACCCCAGAATATTCAGGTTGGCACTTTCACAAAACCAGATTGAAGTGGAGTGTTTTCCAGTTTAACAGCTAAACATGATTTCACTTCCCTCAGCAGTGCTGGCTTTTCTGTACCATCATTCTGTACCACCATTAATATTTCTCATTACTAGCCAAGGCTTTTGGTATGGTTAAAAACACAGCTGGATTTTTACCTGAGGAGAAACCTTTATCTAATTCTGCATATATCTTGCACTCTTTTCTTTCCACTGATAATTAGAGATGGTATGTATATGAAAATATTTTAAATAAAAATAATTGAAACTGTGATAAATTCAAACTGGCTTGAATTAGGTGCTCCAGTTATTTAGGAACTGTTACATGTCTTTCAGAAGCATTTAAGTCCTCAAATAGGAACATCTTGGACAGCACCATTTGAACCCTGACTACTCTGTCTCTAGGGTTCAAATAGGTTACAATTATAGTGAAGATGTGTATGTAGTAAACAATTTTTTTCCATGTGGATGGGAATTTTATAGGATACATTACATTTAACTCTCCATCCAGTAGGATATGAGATGGATGGAACAGGCTATGGAACTGATGGTAGGAAGAGCAGACTGGTTATACTGAAAGTGGAAAATTATGTGGATGGATGAGTGGTGGGCGTGAGGCATCTCATTGAAGATCACCAAGCTGAGTAATATGAACAATTCTTACTGTGACACATTTCAGCAGAACTGTAGTTGTTCACTTACTGCTTGCAAGTGAACCTTTGAGGTTGCAGTTGCACTTCTGCAAGTAGAAGTGGCTTGCTGATTCCAGTCAGTATATAATTTTTTATTTATACACAAGCATCTTTTGACATTTGATTTACTGCAGGCAACTGAATCAGCTTCCTTGGAGGTGATACAGGTACTGTGTTGGAGGGAAGGTGTTAGGAAAGTCTATTATGGTGTCTGAAGGAAAAATCAGTCAATGTGTAATTATTGCAGACTGTAGAAAATAGATTGCTTCAAACAGTTCTTGTCTTGTGAGTGACACTGAAGACAATAGCCATAAATATTCTGTACTAAAAGTAATTTTTTTATGAAACGGATTCATATGCTGCCTAAAGGTGTATGCCAGAAATGTATTCTTACCTCCTTAGTATTAATTTAAATTGTTTTCCGTGTATGCAGGTGGAAAAAAAAATTCTTCCCTCAGAGATGATTATTTTCAGCTGAAATGGTGAAATCCTTCAGGCTCAATTTTTTCCATCCATATGTGTGTGAGAGATAGGAGCAGGAATTAAGCCTTAAATCAAGTATTGATTTGACAGACTTTTCACCAGATGCTAAGCTCTGTTGCTGACAAATTTACAGTGATGATTTAGGTTGATAATCTATTTCTGAATTACAGTGGAAAGACAACTAGGTTAATGCAATGACCGATTTGGACCATAGAGTTTCATTCCGCTTCAAATTTGTCTTGATTTTTTTTTTTCCCCCCCGAGACTTAGTTTAAAAAACAAATGTTTTTTTTGAATGCCTAAAACGAGCCGTGTATTGATTTCAGGCAGGAAGAGGAACGTGGCCGAGTGTACAATTACATGAACGCCGTCGAGAGAGATTTGGCAGCTCTGAGACAAGGAATGGGCCTGAGCCGCAGATCCTCCACCTCCTCTGAGCCGACTCCGACTGTGAAAACACTCATCAAGTCGTTTGACAGTGCCTCCCAAGGTGGGTTGGAGCAGCCAGTGCAGTGGCTGTACCCAGGTACCCTCTTGCAGGTGTTGACCTGGTCACTTCTGCCGGTTTAGCTGAACCAAAGGTAAGTTATTTCACGCTCTCACGGCCTGCAGGTGATTGCTGATACAAACCAGCCCAAACTGGGTTGCAGAGCAGATTGTTCTCTGCAGTTAAGTGCAAGCATCCCTTTTTGTCTTGTCTTTATTTTTCTCTTTACTGTCGCATTGCCAGTGACTCATATGCTGGATGCTTTGATTCAATGCTCCTGTATATGAGAAATACATAAACACATATGACACACATAATTATAGCTGGGAGCACAGCTGATTTCAGCCTGATTATTAAAATGTGAACCTAATGTACCAAATTAAGCATTCTAGAAGCCATGTAATAGCTAGAGCTGAGTTTATTTCTTTTAATAACTTGTATTCTTATGCTCAGAGCACTTATTAAGGTTAAAAGTGAGTTCTAGCCAGTAGCACCTATTAAAAGATACAGGGAATATTTTCTAAAATGAAAGGGACAACAGACTTTACAATAATTCTGATTGTGTGCTGTTGTTCTTCTCTTTAGATGAGCAGAATAAGGAATCCAAGTAATTATCCTGAAATGAGAAACACTGGGGTTTTTACCTTTGACTGCCTATAAGACCTTGAGTGGATTAAAATACTTCCCTTGCCAGGTCTTTGGGTTTTGAATTTCATGTACAATAATGTCTCTGTAAGTCTCTGATGTAAAAAAGCTTGGTCTGAAGTAGATTAAGTTGCCAGAGACACTTACAGACTGCACTTTACCAGCAAAACTACTTTTTATA
Source organism: Oxyruncus cristatus (assembly GCA_013399855.1). Classification (NCBI taxonomy): domain Eukaryota; kingdom Metazoa; phylum Chordata; class Aves; order Passeriformes; family Cotingidae; genus Oxyruncus; species Oxyruncus cristatus. The sequence goes on along the minus strand of VXAY01004937.1, from coordinate 593,314 downwards.
GCTTAAAACCTGAAAGTTTAAGATATAGAAGCATCTCCATGTTTTTGGAGGTTCTGTAAATGGTTCTATTTCCGTGCTTGTTCTCCTTGTTCACAGGTATTTACAGTTTTTTACTTTTCTGTTGTTAGTTTAGAAGGGTTTTTTAGTGTGTTACTGGGAGAAGGTGCTTTCTTGCCAGAGTTAGTTTGGTAAAATGATAAATCCCCTCTTCCTTCTTTTGAATCTTTTATTTCAAGCTAAGCACTCATGTCTAATGAGGCTGTTTGATAATTAGATGACTGATTCACCAATTTAGAATTTGTCTGGTTTTTTACATTTCGCAACTTGTTACTCGTTTAGTCCCCAACTTTAAACTATATAATATCTAGTACTTGTGGACTTTGATTAGAAACTAGAAAGGAGAAGCAGGTGATATAGGTTATCTTTCTTGTCTTACTGGCAGAGCCAGGAGCCTGCTGCTGTCTCTTTAATTATCTGGAGATCAGAGAACTAGTAATACCAGCATTTACATCTGCCAAGGTAATAGTATCCTGCACCTTAGCCTTGTCCACCCCCAGTAAACTTATGCTTTTACTGTGGATGATAGACAGAAAATGAATGTAATTGCAGAGGAGTAAATGTGTAGGCATACTTTCAAATGACTTTTCAGTCAGTTACTAATTGAAATGCTGAAAGATGTGATCTGGTAAAACTTGTAATGTAAAGTACAAGGTGAGGGTTGGCTTATGACAATCTCCTGTCTCACTGCAAAACAGTGCCATGCTCACAATGGCTTGCTTTCTGTGTTCCCATTAGTTCCAAGCCCTGCTGCTGCCACAATTCCTCGCACTCCCCTGAGCCCAAGTCCCATGAAAACTCCCCCAGCTGCTGCTGTATCCCCTATGCAGGTAGGTGTTTTATGACAGCATTTAATCCTTCTTTGTGAAGAAGAGTATGTGAAACTACAGGTGGTAACATACAAACACTGGCTGACTTTGTGGGGAAATAACGATAAAATGTTGCCTTAAGTAGGTAATTACTAAAATGTTCAGTCTAACAAAAGAGTCACAGAGAACCACATTGAAATATGAGGTTTGTCATAATTTGGAAGCTCTTGTTAAATATTCCCAACCATTGCTATTCCTGTGCTACTGAAAAGCATGAGAGGAAAACTGTATCTGTGTTCTTTAGTTTTAGAGTTGCTGTTTGTCAGTTGTTAGTCTTGTTCCTGGCATGGAAACAGCAGTAACTCCCTTTGGGCAGAGGGCTGAGATCTGTGCAGAATGTGTCAGCCATCATCAGTATAAATGTATCCCACGTTGCTTGGGCTTTCGGTATAGGCCTGACCAGAGAGGAATGAAATAATTGTGAATTTATTATCTTGGCTCATTTTGTATTGACAGAGTTTGGCCAGTGGGTGGTTGTGCTGTGTCCTTTGTCCTGTCCCTCTGAAGCTTTGTCCACTTGCTCAGCTGCTGCAGGAGCCTGGGTGCACTGAGGTGGCATCAGCAGGACTCTGATGCTCAGCTTTGTAGATCACTGCTGGTTTTATTATCTCACTTGCTGTGTGAAGTAAGATTTTGGCAAAAGCTGAAAAGTTTAAGGACAAGGTAGATGGGACCAGATTTATAAAGAAAATACAAGCAGAAATTCCAAAGAAAATACAAAGAATGTGTTTTACTCCTTTAATATCAGTAATTCTCCTGTTGCCTTCAAGGTATTGCTAACCAGAAGTTCAAAAACTTGTTTTTTACTGTAGATCAGTGTAATGTTTTGGTAATAAATTCTCTCTGTGTGAACTGAGGACTCTATATTGATAATAGCTCTTAATCTTTAAGGAACAGTACCTGGAAGAGGTTGACTTTTCTCCTGTGCTCAAACTAGCGCAGCTTTCATTCATTTAAGAGGGAATTTCATGAAACAAATGCATAGCCTCAAAGCAAAGAGAAAGAATTAAATGGGTTTTTTTTGGGAGAGCTTCTGCTGCTTCTCGTGGTTCAGTCACTCTTGACAGCAGTTTTCTAAATTAGTTAAATGTGAAACGTTCCCTGACAGATGCTTTGTTCCTATTGATCTGTCTTTATATTTCTGTTTATTTCTGTGCTCCTGTAGGAGGAGGCAGACTTAATCTCTTGTTCTAAAGGGCTAAACCAGAGCTTTGGCAGACAGAAGACTTTTCCATGAAGCCTAAGGCTTGGTTTCACTTTATTTACCTGTAAATTAACCATGAACCGAAGTAATCTCCTGGAATACTGCAAACCTGCACAGGTTTGCAGCTCTTGTTTGATGATCTCGATCTGCCAGGATTACTCACATTTTGAATTCAACTTCTGCCATAGAACCAAGTCATTAATAGCTGAATACTTGTTAGTGTATTAGGGTGTGTAAATGAAAACAGCTACTATTGTCTTTTTGAAGATAGGTGGTTTTCTTCAAAGTGTTTGTAATTACTGAGAAGGCAGCTCTGGGTTTTGTGACTTCAGTTAAGTAAACTGCATTTAAAGAATATTTTCTGCTCAAGGGAGAAGGCGTTCGGGTTCAAACTGATGTTCATCATCTCTTCCTTTTCTTTGTTTTCAAGTTACTGCCTTGTTTTCTACTGTTGTGTTCTATGCATATTTTTTTAACATTTTTTTGTCTGTGTTTCTGCTCTCTTGGACTTGTAAAGCCAGATTATGATCAGTAATCGCTGTCAGCTCCCACCTTACAGAAGTCATCCATGGTTTAAGGTCTTGAGGAAAGGTGGAAGGGCTGATCTCTGTATGGGTGTTGAAGTGCTTGTTATCATTTATCTCAGTTGTTTTTAAATGCTGTCACAGGGGAAATATTTACATGGACACCTACTGAGAAAGTGGCACAGTTTGGATACTATGATGAGGTGGATTGGTTGCAAAAAAGATTCTCCAAGTGCAGATGTGTCAACATGCGCTTTGTGTTGGACTGTCATGAATTTCCTCAGTCTTGAAGAGTTTGCTTGGTTTGTTTATCTTTACAGTAATGTATATGTATGAGGAGGGACATTCTTGGATATATTTTACAACTGCAAACAAACAAAACCCTTCCTGGCTTCAGGTCCAAGCCTGCAGTGGAACATAGCTGTGTTTTACTGTGGCTCTTAGCAGTACTGCAAAATAATTTAGGGAGAGAGGTATGAAGGGAATGCTCTTCAGAATGTGCAAACAGCCCTGCTGGGTTAGCTCAGAGCTTAGCTGGTCTGGAATGCCACAGAGTGACCAAAGCAGATGCCTAGGGAGGAATATAAGGACAAGGGAGTGTATCTCCTGCTTTCCCTGGGTACGTTTTTGTTTTACAGCTGGAGGACTCTTGAAGCAGAGGTGGTTTCAGATTTACTGGGCACCATCCTCGTTTGCTTCAAGTATATAAACTTCCAGCTCCAAGCAATTTAGTGTCAAAGAATTCCATATCTTAACTACTTAATATGTGGAAACCTGTTTGTTCTGAAATGTGTAGGTGTGCTGACATGAAGGTCGTACTGATTGGGAATGGGTACCTGGATAGTGGTTGAAGGTCACATTTCCTTCCACAGCTGACAACAGACATAGGGATGAAGAGTCAGAAGCAAAATTTTTGGAGTTGAAGAGATTAGTTCTGTCTAAAACTGATTCTGATGTTCCACATTTGGGTTTTACCTTCAAATTATGTTTGACACAAGTATTTTTTCCGTTTCAGAGGCATTCTATAAGTGGGCCAATCTCAGCTTCAAAACCCCTTGCTACCCTGACAGACAAACGACCAAGCTATGCAGAAATTCCTGTTCAAGGTATTGATTTGAGTTCATCCCAACTTTGTCTTAGCAATGCTTTTAATCCTTGTGGATTTTTTTAAAATCTTTTAGTATCCAAAGCCATTATCATGTTACATATTTTTTATTATCAAAATGTCTTTACAGAATCGTGTAAGAACTTGGACACAAGATATTCTTACTTGTATTTCATCACATGTGGCATAACATAAAGATGCTTTTTTTTTTGGATTTTCTACAAAACCGTGTTTGCACGCTGATAACTTGGCATTATTCTGACAGTTTTTAATGTGTGCATAAACTAAGATCACTTGTAAAATCAAGATAAGATAATGTCAGGGACATGTGTGCAGCTGTCTTCCAGATATTAAAAAACACCCACCTGGGCTTACATTATTTATTGTGCGGTTGAGGGGTTTTTTTCACCCCCCAAAATGAAACAAGGATGATGGCTGGCATTGCATTGCAGGGGAATAGTAAAATATAAACCTATTCTTGAATCTTCAGGAACCAGATGAAAAATGGAATGGAATTGAATGTTGATTTATCTATTTCCCAATATTTCCCTGTTCTGTGAACTTTGTTTTGTCTCTCAAAACACTGCTCACAATGTGCTCTTCCTGTGAGAATGAATGGCTATCATGTGTTGGGTGTAGCTCTCTGATTTATGCCTGCTTTAGGGGTTTTTTTGTGTGTAGATGTTTCTCAAGATAATCCCCATATGACTCCAGGCTGAATATTTCCTCTCAGTTTGGTATTCCTGAGGTCTGATGTTTTGTAAAGGGTTGGGGTTGGGTTTTTTTTTTTTTGGGTAGCACTTCATAATAGTCTGTGTGTGCCAGATTTCCTTCTTGCTTTTGTTGAATCCATATTGAGGTTATTTGTACAATGCAGCTGCAGTTTTAATTTTAGGAACTTCGGTATTTTTAGGAATATTGAAATGCCTTTCCAAGAAGATAATTCAGGATTCTTTAATTGTTACAGAGTTCATGGGTAACCATAAGCTTAAACACAGAGTGAGCGGTGTGTTTTACATGGCCCTTGTGTTTTCCCTAGAGCCAGTGAATGCAGGAGCAGGACTGGGTTCCAGTAGTGACTGTGCCAGACAGAATTCCTGTTTACAGCCAGAGGGATGTATTTTTAATGTATTTCTGCAGGAATGTATGTTTCTTATGTCACGTGCTCAATTAATAAACGGCATTCCACTTTTTTTAATCCTTGTTCTTAATTTCCGTGGGGTTTAATATTCAAATTACCGCCTTCTAAGTGTTTCTGCTTAGGAATATGTAAACCTTTTGTTTGCAGTTTAAAGGTTTAATTGAAGGGATATTTTATAATTGGAAATAGTTTCGATTTGTTGCTACAGAAAAGGCATTTTGTGGTAGTTTTTTTACTCATTGGCAGGAGGCAGAGCTTATCTTTCCTTTTGGGCACCTTTTGGGCTCCACTGCATGGAGGAGGCAAGTTGAAAATGTGTGGCTTTATTTAATAATAAAATAATAAAAAGCCCCCACAAAAACCCAACCCAACAAACCAGAGACTAAAACTAAATCACCTGAGGGACAAAGCAATCTGCTTTACCAGTACACATTGTTGAATATTGAATATTTTTGGCTACGTGCTAAATGGGGATTCCTTTCTTACCCTTTTGGTTTAACAAATCATTTTTTATAGACCAGGGGAAGTGGATTAGCAAGAAACCTTAGGGAACAAGGATTAAGAAGGTCATGCTGTATTCATAGTGCACTTCATTGGTAATGAACAATTTTAGGCCTTCCCTTTCTTACAGATAAAATCAGTTGCTCTCACTAAAACAGCCAAACTCAGGCATTGGTGGACAGTGTTCCTGACTCAGAGCTGAATGTCTGACATTGGACTGGAATCCTCAGCAATGATGTTCTCTCTTCTTTTGCTTTGTCCAGAACACTTGTTGAGAACTTCCTCTACCAGCCGACCGGCGTCCTTGCCAAGAGTACCTGCTATGGAAAGTGCCAAATCTATTTCTGGTAATGCCACGTTTTTTAGATGATTAGTAAAATAAGAAACCCTCATTTCAACACTGCACTTACAGATCTACTTTACTTTGCTGAGAGAGAACATTGATGGAGCTCTTGTCAAAAAACCGCTGTATTTGGATATTTGGAGTAATTTGTCTTTCAGTGTTCATGTTTTCTATTGAAGTATTTTTGGGGAAACTGAAGTCTAGTGGTAAAATAACATTCTATTTTATTACTTCAAGTGGAAGAGAAGAGATTTTTTCTTCTACTTGTTTGTCAAGTGTCCTTAGTGTTGCTCTGCAGACTTTCACCAACATGTCGGATGGACGAGTGTGAACCATGCATGTAACAGTTGACTTCTATGTCATCTTTCCTTGTGTTACAAATAATTTTGGTATACAAGATAAGTGTGAAGAAAGGAACTCTTTCTGACTGTTGCTTTTTTACTGCTTGGAAGTAGGATTTTTCTATTTTGTTTTTTGAGTGAGGCAGAGAAGCATTATTATCCTTTTCTAATTAAGCAATTCCATTTTTCTTTGTGGAAAGAATTGTCAATGGCTTAAAACAGGAGGATTATTCTTTTTAAATGACAAATGCATTATTATCTGTTATCTAATGCGTATAAATGCTTTCACATATTACCTGGTAGTAGCAAAACCTCTACCTATTCTGTAGGACAGAAGAATGTTTGCAATGAATGCCTTTAAATGAGTCCATTTTGTGACTGGCATAACCTACAAATATTCTTCAGCATTGCCAGTGGTGGTTGTTGCACATTTGATGTTAACTTTGGATTTAAAAAACAATAGACTTGCTAAATAGAAGTTTATGTAGAGTGTTAGTTTACTGTCAAGCTGTATGTACTGATACCTCAGTAACAGCAGGGGCTTGTACAAAACAAATCTTTATGAATTATAACACGAAGAGGGTGATACTATAAAATGATATTTTGTATAAACATGGCAGAATTAATTTGAGAGAAATGGTTTTTTTTTAAAAACACCTACATTTGAGTAAATGTTTACAAGAAGATGTGTGTTAGGTAGTTTTTATTTGTCCTAGAATCACAAACTTCTCATGTCTGGTACGTATAAATTAAACTACTTGCCACCAGATCGTTAGAAAATGATTTAAGCAGAGAATTGCATCTTTGATTTGCACAAACATAAACAATGGTGATTATTTAGGTATAAAGGCAAACCTCATACTTTTAACTGGAAACTTTTCCCTGTAGAGAACGTGTCTCCATTCCAGATTTGGTTTTACAGAGTACAATGCTTGTGCTTTCATTAGAAAAAGAAAAATCGTTTCCTTTGATAAAATGAAGCAAGCTCTGTGGAATGTGGCTGAATGGACTCAGGTCAATGCTTGATATACTTGATGATATTTAATAATCAGAAATCACATGCATGCCAATTCTTCATTAAAATTGAAGGGAAATAAACCAGCTGCCGTCTCTGAACTGTTTTGTGTTTCTTTTTCTAAACTGCTTGAAGCTTCGCTGTGTATCTACAGGGACTAGAGAAAAAGAAATGTTACGGTGTTAAAATTCCTTCTCATTAATTAAATCCTTCAAATGAAAGTAGTGATACTCCATTAATCAGATTTTCTTTGCTTCAAGATGCAGGCTTGATAAATGTTGGTAGGGCAGTCTAAATCCTTGGTGTTTCCTAAGTGCAGAGTATCAAGCAAAATGCTGAAACCTGGTGTTGGGTATAAGTTTTTATACTTGATTTCTGAACTAATGCTTGTTTAAGAGCACAGATAAGTTCTAAAGTTTTTATGCAAATGATAAATGTGATAAATATAAAGAGGTGAATTTATGGGCCTTTCCTCCCCCTTAGTCTCTCGAAGGAGTAGTGAAGAAATCAAGCGGGATATCAGTGCACCCGATGGAGCATCTCCAGCATCTCTGATGGCAATGGGTACCACCTCACCACAGCTGTCCCTCTCATCTTCTCCTACAGCATCAGTCACCCCCACAACCAGAAGTCGAATAAGGTAAAAACCCCTTGTTGGGGTTAATCCCATATCTGTCTGCCTACATCTGGTGTACAGTACTGGTGCTGAGACTGCAGACCTTACTGTAACAATCTTCACTGATCTCTAAGGGCTTCAAAAAGATTTTTCTGCAGCTCAGTATTTGTTTTAAAAGGTGGACTAAAAGTTAGGATGTATGAGTTAATATCAAAGCTTTATGCTCCACTAGAAAACCAAGCTAAGTCATGTCACTAAATAATAATACCAGTTCAAAATACCACGAAGGCAAACTCAAGAAGTGAGCTTACATCATGTAGAGCAGATCATCAGAGTGGCTTGGGCCCAAGAGACCACGTGATAAACTTTCTGTAGTCCCAGCTGAAGACAAAAAGCAGGAGTGTGCCTAGGGCTTCATCCCAGACACTGGCGACTCTTCTAAGTGGCCAGGAGTGAATGGGCCTGGGTTATTTGTCCCACAGATGGAATCCCAGTGCAAGTCTGAGTAACAAATGGCCAGACAACCTCCTTTGGTTAGTAAGACAAAAAGATAACTCTTTGATAAATTTAAAGCTTTTCATATCTGTTGTGCTATCAGTCAGAGAACTTCAAAGTGTTTAATCCCCGTGGTATCCAAGTGAGGTATGTCCTTAGCCCTGCTTCAGAGATTGGGAATCTGGCAGGCAAAGGTTAAATGCCTTTCTCCAGACCACTTCTCACAGAGTTTCCTGACAAAGCTTTTGTGCAGCAGAAATGTGAAACCCTTAATGTTCAGAGACACTTGTAATATTTAATAACTACAGTGTAAAATTCTGAAGTTATTTGCAGCTGTGGGTGCTGTTGAAAGGGATTTCCCTGAAATCAACTGAGACAGTCCTCAGGGCTGCCCTCCTTTCACTGCGCAGAAATTTAATTCAGTTTGGATCTGTGGGTTCTTTACAGCGTTGTGTGTGCTAGCACCTAAATTGAACCTGAATACATCCAGAAATAAATTAAAAAACCAAGACTAATACATCTGTGTATGGACTTTGAACTGGTAAGGTATCGGGTTGCATTGATGGCAGCCTGCAGGCTGTGGCAAATCCCTGACGTTTCAGTGTGACATTGTACAGTTATAATTACGAAATCATTACTGTGCAGCCTGAGCACTGCCTGCAGTGCTCAGGACTACAGAAGACTTCCTGGGCTCTGCAGCAGTGGGGGCTGTGGTGATGAGTGGGGTCTTTAAAGCGGCCCTCAGAATGTCACTGCTGGACTTTCTTTGTTTTCCCCTACCTTTTCCTAGAAGTTGCTGTAAAATGCACAGTTATTGCTGTACTTCACTAAAACAAATACTTGCAGTTTACTGTTCCCTGTTCTGGTTAAAACTTTGTTGGCTCTTTGATTTGGATTATAGTTGAGCTAATATACTAACATGTAAGATTTATATGTCGAACCATTTCTCATTGTCTCCATACAACTTAATGCTAATTTATTTTCTTCAGCAGTGTTTCCATAACTCTGAGAACCTGATATAAACCATGTGCTCTTACTGGAATTCGAGAACAGGCTGTACAGCTCCCTCATGGCTAAACAGTATGTTTAGCGTAAAGAGAGAGGGAGCTTTTCATTTGAGTTCTTGTGTTGTCCCAAATCTCTGTCCTTAAGTTTTCATAGTGTTGCATAATCCTCATTATAGATTGAATATGCAATCCCATTGTTATTTGTTTCAATCACCAGTGGAGAAAATACACCAGTTGTTGAAATCTGTACTGATTTAAGAACTGAAGTACGGACTTCTGTGAAGCATCATTCTGGCTGTGTGGTGCCTACTGAGTTCAGATACAGTGACCTATTCAGATAATGTATTTATTTCATATTTAAAGTACACAATTAGTGCCTTCGTTGTCGTGTTAAATCTCTGAGATGAGCATTTAGGTTCAAAGGCTCATAGTGCCTTTTTGCATCAAAGATAGGAGTTACTGTTTCCTGTTTATTGTTCTGCTGTGCATATATTTTCACAGATACTTCAGCTGTTACCTAAGCAACTTTGAGATCTTGCCATCCGTATGTCAGTGAAGACTGGCCAAGCAAATTGCAATACATGTACTTAAGATTAGTGCCTGGGAACGTTTCCTTGTCTGTTGAGACGTGTTGTCTTCTTTTACGCTTTGAGCAACAGATGCTGATACATGGAACAGTCTCTGGTGTTCTGTTTGTAGCACCCATGCAGGAAGGAATCCACATTCCCTGGATGCTTTCTTTTCCCTTAGCAGAACGTGGAGAATTGCTACCTGAAAATCTGCAGCAGAGTGCACTGGTGATATTCTGTATTTCCGCCCCTTTTTCCAGTCACCAGATGGGTTGTAAAGAATGAAGAGTTGAAGATATGAGAGCAAATATATACAATCTGTCTTTTTGGAAATATGCAGAAAGAGTAACTTAGGGTATCATCTCTGTGGTTGATGTGACAATGTTGTTTACATCTGCATGGAATTCTTTAAAAATGTCACATGGGGAAGTCTTTGCAGTATGGGTTCACTGGTAACTATCTTATTTTAATTTTCCAAATGGAAATTATTAAGAATAAGAACAACTGCTGGCACACTTTAGACGCAGTAACTGAAGTCCATAAGTAACATCTGCTCAGCAGAAGACTGTTCATTAGAGTATCTGTAGAAATACTGAATCTTGTAACTAGGCCACTGGAGAAGTGTTAAATTCTATAATATATATATTTTTTTAATCTTAAGAACTAATTTCTAAACCCTGGTAAACAGATGTTTGTAATATAAGACTCATGAAAACACGGCCAGCTTAGTTATGATTGTTCTTTTGTTCCCCAGTCTTTTCTTACAAAACAAAATTACTTAAGATAGCTTGACATACTGGAAGTGAATTTAATTGATAGCCTTTATTGTGCTAATACATCAAATGGCAGATCAGCCTACATAGATCTCCCCCTTCTTTTTTGAGAACTCCAGATTTCAGGCAAATGTTCTGTTAATAACACCGTGCTGCTCACATGCAAACTTCTTGTTTCAAGGTGACATTTGTAATCAGCCATGAGATGCAAAGGAGATAGCATCAGTTTATTCTCTTTCTAAATACAAAATAAAGTCACTTGAGTTAACTTAAGGGTTCAGGCTGGAAGTTACAACGTTGTGAGTTTGATTTTCTGAACTTTTAGAAAGAAATATCACTGAGGGTGAAAGACCTGGTAAAAAAAGCTTAAAGGAAAGAGAAGGATGATTTGCTAGTGGAAGAATTACTCCCAACTAACTCTGCAGTTTTTTGCAGGTATTTCTGTGTGTTCTGTTTTTCAGTCAGTAGTGCTGTACCTACTACTTCCACTGTGACAGTAGTTTGTCCTTCTCTTTCAGCCTTTACAACTATGTATTTCTGTTGCTTACACTGTAAGCTCTTAAGTTGCACTTCTGCCTCATTCCTAGGGAAGAGAGGAAAGATCCCTTGTCTGCACTAGCAAGAGAGTATGGAGGATCCAAGAGAAATGCCCTGCTGAAGTGGTGCCAGAAGAAAACAGAGGGATACCAGGTAACTGCAGAGCTGTTTAACGTAACGTTCTTGGAGCTGCAACGCACTGGAGCCTGCCCGTGGCATAAAACAGGCTGCTCCACACTTGACTGCTTAGATTGCAGTGGCCCTGGCATGTCCTGTACTCTCCTCTTGGAACACGTGCTCCCAGTCCTGCCCTAACTAACACTAATAATTCCTCAGTCACTCTGCTCCACGCAGGAACTGCTTTTTCTTAAGGGGGCAGCTGTCCTCTCACTGAGGCACTTGAGGTCAGCCTTTCACAGGTTGCACTTTTGAAACTGCAACTGAAACTTGAGCAACTGAAGGTTTAAATTAATGTTTCCCAAATGGAGCTAGAGTACTGTTTCTTGATAGGTAATTAGCATAGGGGTTTTTTTTGGTCTCTGAATGTGCTCCCATTTAGCCTCTATTTAGGGACAGTTTGTTTCCTGTAGGTGCATTGTCTTGCATTTTGAACTTGGCTTTCTACTGCAGTTACAGACTTTTTTTTCTTTCCATCTAGTCCAAATGTTATCAGAAGCCAAAAGAACCAACAAGATAGCTGTCCAGAGTTCTCCTGATTACATTATTTTTTCAGAAGAATAGTGGCTTCAGCAAACTAAACCAGGATGTTAATAGTCTGACCATGATGTATTTGTTTGGTTAACTTGTATTGAAAGTATTTGGGTTCCCAACACAATCCTCAGTTTAAGAACTTTACTCTTTCCATGACTTGAGCCTCACAATGCAGGAGGAAGTTGAGAGCTGCATAACAGGATGGTCACCCATCCATAGGAAAAGTCATGTTCAGTACAATGGACAGGCTGGGATATAAAGCCCTCCCCTTCTTCCTGTGGCACGTCTAGTACTGAACTGGGCTATTCCTGAGGATAAGGAGCTTTGTGGAAAGAGCCTTTCTCCTTCCCCACATTTTGTAAAGAGGCAGGATGTTATATTTCTTTATAAATCCTCTAACTAAGTGCAAAAATATTTTCCCCTATTGTCTTGAAATGAAAGATGAATTTGACAGCTTCGTTAATCTGGTTAGGAAGAGTGATAGATATTATTCCAAACTTTTCATTCCACAGTGGTGTGCACATGCAAGAGCATGCTTCTGGTCCTGCAGATTGCTGCTTGTAATTCCTAGAGTTGTAGAAAGAAAGGTTTTTTGTAGGTTTTGGGACTGACTGTACTTGCTTCAAAACCTGCAGTGTGGTACTGAGAAAGAGCATCTGCAGAGCCAGTGGATGCCTTGCTTGAAACTGCGAGATAGTATCAGGTTATATTAAGTTACCTCTTGGAGAAGAATGTATTTCAGTTTATGCACACTCATTTTTCATTTCTTTGTTGTACAAAAGTTGATTATTTTCAGCATCCCCTGAAATTCAGTTCTGGTTGAACACCGTGTTATGTTTTAAACATATCCAACACTGTATTCATTGTGAACATTGCTTATCCAGCTTTCTGGCATCTCAACAACTTTATCAATACCAGATAAAGCTCTTTTTCTTTTTTAAAATTTTTTTTTAAATGAAGCTTTGCTTAGTTTGAATTTTATTTTACAACTATGTGAATTCAAAACTGACAAACAGTAATCAAGCATCAGAATAATGAACATCTCCCTTCCTCATTCATTCCTACCTAAGGTACTCAGCTCTCTTCTTCCTTTCCTGTCAGCCAAATATTGACAGGATACCATCTTACTTCCAGCTCCTCCTGTGTCTTAGACGCTGCCACAGTTCTATCCAATCACCGATTTCTATCGTGTTACCAATTTAAATCAATGTTTATTACCACTATTATTCGTTTAGCTATGAATATTACAGGTTAAAGGAAAGGTACTTGCACTTTGAGTCTGTAACAAGTTCTAAAATGACCTGAAGAGTTTAACTGTAATTTGGAAGCAAGGAAAAGGGAAATGAAATCTTAGAAGCCTTTTGTTTCAGAATAATCCTTTCATTAATTTTGTCCTATTCATATTAAACTACCAATATTTAAGTAAAAGTCAGCCCTGTAAGACAGTATTTTTCAAGTATGGCTTTGCCAGCATGGAGAGATATGTTTACTTCTTCATCAGTTGTCAACAATAATCACTTTTTTAGTCTTGTTTTCTTCCTCTCACCTGGAGATGATGTCTCACAGCTGTAGGTTTTTATGCATAAATGCATGTAAGATATTTATAGAAAATGATTTCAGCTGTTGGTGTTTACAGAGAAGCTGGAACCATGCACATCGAGTTAAAGTCCCATTTCTCACAGAGCCATGTTTGCTCCTGGCGCTGTTTTGCCTTTCATTCCTGGGTTTATATTTTGCACTGGATAGTGGAAAATAGCTGATTTATGGTTTACACATGAGCTAATAAGTGGTAATCACAAAGATAGCCAGATACAAATCTTAATTTCAAAAATTTTATTGAAAGTGTACAGAGTTGTAGGTGAGTGGCTTAGAATGTTAAACACCAGGTACAGTGTAATTGGCTTATACTAATTAATGACAACAGCCTATGATTGAGTGGCACTGCCTTCATAGGGCAGCTGTAGTTCTTGAGCTGCTCTTTATTCCATGTGTTAAAAATACTAAAGAAGGAAAAAAACAAGCAACAAAACACACCAAAGTCTGTCCTGCTTCAAAGGGAAAAGGTTTTCTTTATTCACAGGGTACTTGTGGAGAATGCAGCACTACATAGTTGCCTGGTACAACTGGTATGGTTTTTGTCTGCTCAAGTAAAATGCAGGAAGAATAACTCCTGCTCTCCTGTCCCCTCTAGGAAATTACTTTCAAACTTTTGGTTAAAAGTCTTAGGTATCTCTGCTTGAGAAGCTTGAAATTCTGTCAATGCTAAATAAGTCAAAGATGATAGCGTGGTGAAGCTCTAATTTCAGTTTGTTACAGTGGAATAAACCCTGTTAAAGAAACTATAATAAATTACTTCATTGTGCAGTGCTCTTGATTTATTCAAGCAGTTTTGTTTGCAAGCAGAATTTCTCCTTGAAGCTCAGGTTTGGAGGCTGGTGATCTGCAGAAGGTCAGGGCAGAACTGGCAGCGGGCAGGTTCTGTGTTAACTCCCATCTAGAGCCTGTTCAGTCTAGACAGTGTTGCACTCACTGAATTACTGAGGTGCATTATATTCCAGGCTGAACAGACCTCGAAGCCATGGAAGAGGAGAGCTGCTCTCTTAAGATAAGCATTTAGATAAAAGAGGAGCAAATCACCTTAAGTTTTCAACTGAACAGGCACAAAATACTTGAAATTTTGTGGTATGTTAGCTTTGCTCGGGATCTGACACTGCTTCAGAGCACAGGGCCAAGGGCTGCATTTTCCAGAGAAGAGAATCCTCGTGGCTCCTCTAAAATATGTGCAGAGTCATAAAACTGTCATAAATTCCAGATATCTTCAAAGCAGAAAGTAATCCCAGCCAGCTGTTATGGAGCATTTACTCTGGCTGGAGCACAGCTACTTTCATTTTGAGTACACAGCTAATAAAAGTCCCCAAAAGGATGTGAGCATGCATGTTTCATGTTGAAAGAGGACCAACAAACAGGATACACACATCCCTACCCATTCTTATCTCCAGCAGTATTTCAATTTGTTTTCCATTTTTGTCAGCGTTCTGAGAGATAATTCACTTCCACAAGTCTGACACCAAAAAAAGCAATTGTCACAAGATAGCAACAGGAACAGACTCATTTTTTTTGTAAAACTTTCTTTAAGCTTTCCACACTTCCTAAGTACAGATACACTTGGTGTGGCCTTGTAGTACCTGTCCTCTGTTTCATGCGGTGCTGCTTTCTGCTGGAAAGACCACCTAGTTTTTGCCTCCTGAACAGATCAAACCTACATGTCTTACAAAAAAATTTAAGGCTGTGCTCAATGCACCTTGAAATCAAGCAATGCTTTCATGGGTGCTCGAACAATAAGTGTAGAATAACAAAACTAGAGGTAAAAGATGGTTCAGGATGGGGTTTTTTTATTTTCTTTTTTTTAAACCTGTTTGTGTCTACACGTCTTTATCAACACCAGGCTGGGTCGTATTCTACTCCAGGTATTACGTTGATTTTAAAAACACACACAAAAAGGACAAAACTGTGCTTATGTAAACCTGTGCTCAAATACTGACTCCAGGGTGTGCTTTCCCTGTGCTGTCTGGTTGATTCATCAAAGCAGTCAGGCTGCCAAAACACTTCACTCCTTGGTTTAAGCTCTGATGCTTTAGCCAAAAATTGTTGAGTTAAGGAAGGACATGCTTCCTTTCTGTGTTTGGATTGGATTCTGATACAAGAGAAATGTCAACTCGTTAGACTTAATTATGACAAAATTTAGAATAAATTATGAAGCTGTCTGTAGCTCTTAAGTGCCTCAGACATTAATGTCTGAAGCTATTATTGGATTTTTGTGAGAATGACTCCTGCTTTTATGGTTTCTTCTTGTGCTCAAACTGAAAAATAACATGCCTTTGGTATGGAAAGAAACATTAATGGTCAATGTTGAAGGGTTTGGTGGTCTCTATGTGCCTTTTACTGCCTTCTCAGAAGCTGGGAGTGAAGGGGCAGCAGTTGGGGCTGCTGCTAAGCCTATTCCAGAAATATTTTTATGTTCTCACCTACTGCCAGAAGTACTGATAGCCACAGCTTTATTCTACAATTTGGGAATCAGGGAATCCTGGTTCAGTGGAGCATGGCTAGCAGTTATTTTGTAGTTTACCTTTGTATTTTTTATTATTTTCACTCTTTTGTGTTTATATGTCCTTAAAAACTTTTAAAAGCTTTTTAATAGTAATTTTCTGCCTTGAGAAGAAGCCTGCCAAGGTCTATATGCTTAAACTTCAAATCTTGTTTAAGGGTTTAATATATTATAGCACAGAATCATATTAATGCTTCTGCTTTCTCAACCCACTTATTTCATTAACTAATACAACAGAGACATAGACACATGTTTTTATTTACTTCATGCCCTAACTCTTTTTGAGAGCCAGACCAAGTTAGGATATGGGAACCTCTCCTCTTTTATGCTGATCAAGGGATGGAGAAATAGCTGAGGATGCTCCTCTGCTCAAGTTCTAATGTCCATAGCTCAGGGAGATTGGAGACAGCTGTGGGTATGTCTGCTGAAGAGATGGTTAAAATAACTTTGTTCTTAGTTTGTAACTACAAGTTAGAAAACAAGTTTTCTATAGCTGGGTTTTTTGATGTTTGTGGGGCGTTTTAGTTGTGGTGTTTTCTGAGGGGATATAAAAATGTAAGGAATTACTGGGCTATAATAGTTCCTATCTGTTCCTTGCTTTTTTAAAACAAGGTATTTTCACTGAGTGTGGAAGACCCTCTGTTAATTTAGGATTATTGCAAAAAGCAATAGGAGACAATTTTAAAATTAACAGTACACTGCTTAAAAACCACTTTAAATTTGTGACTTCTAGAGAAGTCATAGGCTGTGAGAGATCTTAGATTGGTGTTATACAGAGCCCTTTTAAGCAGTATAGAATGTTTCATGGTGGATACCTTTTGCTTATATCCTGACAGAATTGCCCTGGAAAGAATTGTTCCTGTTGCACCTTGTCCTTGTGAAGAGAGGAGCCCATCTCTAAAACTACCTGTTAGTTATGGGACACTCAGATTAAATCTCTCCAGAGTCTTCCTTAGGCTGAATTAACCAAATTCCTTTAACCTTGCTTCAACTGTCAGGTTCTCTGTCTAATTATCTTGGTAACTCTCTGCTGGACCCTTTTATTTCAGTGACTGTTTTGACCTGGAGGGACCAGAGTTCTCTACAGTTCTCCAGGTATAGACTGACAAGGGCCCAGTAGGGTGTAGGAATCCCATCCCTCGCTGTGCTGGAGCCCAGGGCACAGTTGGCCTCCTTTACTGCAAGGATGCACTTCTGATTCCTGTTGAAATCCAGTTCATTTACTGTTTAACCACTATTGTATTTCAGCCTAAGCTGATTGATCATTTGTTCTTATTACATTTCAGCCTTGTTTCAGGAAGAATCTTCTTACTCTTTGTTTTTGTGGGCACAAGGGGATACTCATGTTGTGGTGACTGCTCCTACTCTGCAGTTTCCAGTTGAATAGGGGCTTGAGTCATGCTTGAAATGTTTCTTGGTTGTGGATCTGCCAGGATGTTCTGTGATTTTTTTCCCCCTTACATTCTTGTGCTGTGTTTCTAGAAAGGTCTTACAAATTTTTAACTCTGTTCTTTATTGCTGGTTGGAAATTGTCTTGCACAGATCTTTTTATGACAATTGCCTGTTGCATTAGTTTTGTTAGAAATGCTTTATAAAAAGGCAATTCTATCCCAAATACTAGAGGTGGCTTCACTCCCACTCTTGTCTGTTCATGTTTAATGCTTAAGAGTTGATAAATCTCCCTTCTAGTTCACCTCTCTCTAGAAAAACTTGTTTCTCATCAGACAATTTATCTGAAAGTATGTCCTTCAATTGCTTTAATACTTTGTGGTCTGCAATGGCCTGAAGAATAGTTCTGGATTAGATTCCAGCAGAATTCTCTTAATAGAGCCAATTACTTAATAAAAGCAGTAACAAAGAAGAAATTATGTCAGAGATTTTAGGCTGATGTTCTGTTTACCGTCAGTTCTTTGAGAAATAGGACCTTAATGCAAGATTGATTTCATTATACTGACCGAGCTTTTTAAAAAAAACCACAAGTAGTTAAAAGCATTTAGGAAATAAAATTTGCTGTATTTAAATGTGCCAGTTATGTGCTCAAAGCCCTCAAAGAAAAATTAAATTTTCAGTTTAAATGATGATCTGTCCCGTTTCTAGATTTGTTTTTTTACTGTCTGACCAATATTATACTTCTTTTAGTCTGAGAGGTAATAATAATTCATAATGCTCAGAGCAATTGGAAACAGAAACCAGTCCCTTTTAATTGTTTCCTTCCGTTGTATTTAATTCAGCTTCTCTGGATACATTAAAATTCTTGGATGATGGGTTTGTTTTCTGCTTGTTGTCTTAATAATGAAAGCTGGACCCTACAGGATGACTTAGAAAAATAGGGTATCCTGAGGGGTTTTTTTTCTGAGAACCAACCAAACTTGTAGATGCACTTTTTTAATGGCCCTTTTTTCCAATGTTTGTATTCAAAATTCAACATTCTATGGATAATTGCTATCACTTGAAGTGAAATTTTTAGTTTATAAAACTAATGTTTCAGGGAAGATGACTTTCTCTTGTTATAGTTTCAATTTCCGTTTTCAGCACAACTTTATCCCGGTTTTCTTTCTCCCCTGTTGCTGTGAAGGAATATACTTACAAAAGTATGAAAAATGCCTCTAGATTTTGGAGGTGAGTGCTCCTCCTGGTCCTTAAATCATGTGAAGGCTTTTGTTTTCTCTTTTGTTCTATAGGTCTGTTTTCTGGGGCATCCAGACTATTTTGATACTTTGCCATTCCTTTTTTCATATATCCTGAGCACAAGTCTTCCGTCTTCATCCACAGGGTCAAGCCTCGGATGTAGGTGCTTGTGATCTCACACTACATCACTGCAGCCTCCTGTTTTCTCATTCTGATGAATGAGTTCTAGCCTGTTGATGACCATCCTGACTGTTGCAAAGACTCCTCTTTCAGCTTATTGCTGTAACATTCTTACTTTGTTTTCCTCTCCTTTCTCTGTCCTTTCCATTACGAGCTGCTGTTCTCACTTTGAAGGCTCTGTACCCTCCCATCCCCTCTTTCAGTATCAAGATCTCAGCTGTTCTTCGGGGATGATGTTTAGGTTCAAAACTCTTCAATTTTCAACTTAAATATTGCTGGGCTTTCTCTGAAGTGTGTGGAGCAACCTAGGAGAGAAAAAAGGCATTGTGTAAGCTCTGTGAGACAAGGTACTATCAAACTTCATTTTATTTGTACAGTGTCTGGGGACTGACTTGAATGCCCTCCTGGTCAATGGTAAAGAGTCTGTTCTGCAACAATACCAATTCAACAGGTACTTGTTGAAACCATATTCAGTTTTAAGTCACTGAACTGGAAACCAGTGTGTTTAAAACTGTTAGTCAGATTTAGCAATGCTTCAACCTTCATCCTTACTTTATTAAGGAATATCATATCTGTCTTTGTAGTACTGAGACTTAAAAACTTGCCAATATTCTTCAGAATCTTTAACTAATACCTTTTTTTTCAGCAGTTTGTCTGGATGCATGCATGAGTGTCCAAACAGATCTGTGTTGAGCTTGACTGTGGCAGTGCCAGTGCAGATCTTTCTCCTCCCCTTCCCAGATGGTTTGGCCATCCCAGGGAAGGAGAGAGAATATTTCAGCCAAAGGGTGAAAACCGGGATTGAGGTTTCTTTCTCCTTCGGTGGATTCTATAGCAAAGCAAACAAGATCATTCACACTTGGTTTTATAGCCAGCTTGGCACACATGACTGTGACAAGAAAAAGCCTCTCTCCTTACCTTTATCCATATTACTGGCACAGATGTGAGCCAAGGCCTTACTGGTTACAGGGTAGGGAGAAGAAACTTTTCAAAAAGTAACTTTTGTGAACAGACACAAATAGGAATTTATTGGCTTTAACAATCTGATATTTTTCCTTTTTTTTTTTTAAGCCTTGTCCTGTATGTTCCATGTGTTTCCCTAATTTAAGTATCATTGAGAAAGTTTTAACCAAGCATTAATTTAAATCCAATTTCCTGTCTCTGTCGAGGAGAAAGGAGAGAGAGCTTTTTTTTTTTTTTTTTTT
>VXAY01004937.1:554233-573368 GCA_013399855.1 Oxyruncus cristatus | reverse complement strand
TTTTTTTTGCTTCTTTTGCTTTTAAATTTTCCCACCCCTGTGGCTGGAGGAAGCTGTGTGAAGAGCGTGTTCCCACAGACTGGGGGTCTCCAACAATGCCGTTTCCGTCGGCAGGGAGGGAGCGGCGCGGCCGGAGAGGCTCCGACCACTGCGCTGGGCACTGTGAGCCCCAGCACGTACACTGACATCACACAGCCTGGACCTGCACTGGGGGGACTCTGTATGAGAAGTGCTAAAGCTGAGCAGGAAGCTGAGATTTCCCTCACATTCTTCTGGTTTTGTTTTTCTTTTCCTCTGTTGGAGGAACTGTGGTGGTTGTCCATTTGAAGTCCAAATCGTTGGTTTGACGAGAAATACAAGTGCTTTTGTTCTCAGCCTGTGTGATGCAGGAACACTGGTTCTGGGGGGAGTTTTCTGTGTTAGGAATGACAGGTTTTAGTGTCTTGTTAAAGATGAGTGATGACTTCAGTGGCTGTCAGGTGAAAGGTTGGCTTGTGTGATTGTGCCATCGCAGTTCTCTGACTGGAGGTTTTCGTTCCTGCTACGTTAAAACTTTGAAAACTAAGTTATGGCACTGGTTAGCTTCTGCTGGAGCCCAGTTTAAGTGAGTTAGCTATTAAAACATATTTATATTTCTCCATAAAGGCCTGAAAGATACATGAGTTGTTGTTACTGGTTGTTCCTAATTAAAGTTTAAACTGACTGCTCTCCACTTAGCCTCTCTAACGTTGTTTGACTGCCAACAGCCAAATATACAGTAATTTAAAAGGTCACTGAGGCATCTTGTTCATAACTCTTTTGGACTGGACTGACTCTATAATAATTTATAGAGTCTCAGGAGATGCATTTACCAGTGCCACTGAGTTTCCTACGGGAACTAAAAGATCAAGAGTGCAAGACAGCAGTTTTCAATTTCAGTTTCAATCCCAAAGATTCCCTGTCACTGTCAGTGATAAATCTGTTGGAACGTATTTATTTCCAAATGAAAGTCGACTTTTGTTTGTGATCTTGTTCACATCAGTTTCTGTAGAGAAATGGTTTGTTTAGAAAATACTTGTCCTCATCAGTCAGCGGTTTTGCAGTTTTGTCTGGATATGAATGCAGTAGAAGCAGACAAGTAAAATGAACATTAACAGAGACACAAGCACGTTCTCTGATCAGGGATTTGGGGTGTATGTATTTAACTCATTTGCTTTTCTATCTTGGGGTGTACAGTTGCACCACATTTCTTCTCTTACCCTCTGTAGCACAACATTTTACACCTTTTAACACACACTGACGCACACATTTTTCAATTTTTTTTGAAAGAGAGCTTAATATTACCTGATACTGATATATAAAATAACTGACTCTGTTATCAATATATTTTTTTGTTGTGCCAGTTTCTTCAAGGATATTCAAAAAAATGTATTGATGGATGGGTAGAATCTCATATCTTGTTAGGTTATGATTTTAATATTGCTTGTATTTTTTTCCCTTCAAGAATATTGACATAACAAACTTCAGCAGCAGCTGGAATGATGGCTTGGCTTTCTGTGCAGTGCTCCACACTTACCTCCCAGCCCATATTCCCTATCAAGAACTAAACAGCCAGGACAAGGTAAGACATTAAAAATCCCATTCCTGGGGCTGAACGAAAAAGCCCAATGTTATTAGGATTTCCAGACTGAAACTTTTCAAACTACTGAGCTGCTCCTCTTTTTAAAGAATAAACAATCTATTCTTTGCTATTTTATAACTCAGTCGTTCTTCACTGACAACAATTTTTCAACATTATCTTTTCCATGAATATTTTGATAATATTAGAACATGTTCATTCCCATGGCTCTTTTTAAATTACTATAATCAAATTATAGACCCCATTTGAAGTAAAAGTAACAGCATTACTATGAACATTCTTAACACCACTTTGTAATGTTTGAAATAGTATTTCCTCGTTTTCTGACATGTTATTATATCTCATGCAGAGAAGAAATTTCACTTTGGCTTTTCAGGCAGCTGAAAGTGTTGGCATCAAATCTACTCTGGTAAGATTTAAATGCATATTGAATTAATTATGATCCATTTATAAAAATCAAACTTATTCTGTTTGGGTGCTTTACACTTAAAAATAGCAGCAGATGAGCTCGGTAGAGGTGATTGCCCCTGTATCATACTCGACTGAACAACACAAAAGATAATCCCTACCTCAGTGGCTTTGTTTAATAAACCCACTGTCGTCAATATCTTGAGCTGACATGTTTTTTTTGCATTAAATAGTGACTGAGATACAGACTTGTGGACCAGCAGGTGCAGCAAAGGCAGCAGCAATAGCCAGAGCAGATGAAGTAAGAAATATTAATAAAGGCAGTGGGTTTGTTTGAGAATAATTTGAGAAGTAGTTATGTGATACAGTTTTCAAGAACCTGTTAATTCTGTCCTGCCTTCAACCTGCTTTCAAATTATTTTTGGATTTTTGGAACTCTGGAGCTACAAATCAAACAATGTAATTTGTTCTTTTGCTCAGTGCAGTATGAGAGTCAAGACTCACCTCCTAAGCTAAGACTTCTTAATTTGTCATCATTGCAAATAATTGCAAGGTTTTTTCAGTTATTACTTATAATGAGCTGTCTTATACAAATTCTAGAGTAATGCAATTAGTTTCCAATAGTACAGTGTTTATTAGAAAAGGAAGGTTTCTGAAGGTGTGGAATCGGCAGTATCCCAAACCCTCGTGAACGGTCACAGACACTCAGCTGACGTTGCCAGTATCAAAAATGATACTTAAATGATACTTCTGCAGCCTAAATCCTAACAAAGCTGCTGTAGTTTGCAACTAATAATACAACAGACCTTTTTAAAAATAACACTTTCCTTGATCCTTATCAGTGCCTTTACCTCCCCCAGCATTGTGTTTGCTGACAATGGCAGTGCAGCTCTGGGGCTTTCATACTTTGCCTTTGGCAGTCATTTGAAATGTGGAAGTTTCTTACCGAGTGCTGATGTAAGAATGAGATTGTGGAAAATAACTGCAGCAATTCTCACATAATTCAGCCTCAGTCTAAATGGCTACTGCCTGTCCTCCCTTTTGGTAGTGTACTTAATCACAGAGACTGTAAAAAGGCAAATTGAATGGAATTAAATCTTCTAAGTGCAAATTGGATCCATCTTAAGAATTTATATCTATTTACATACCTACGTACACACTGTCTATGATACATAGGTTTGTGGATTTTTTTTTTCCCTCGTCCACATTACATGGGTGGAGGGGGAAGAAGAGTGGGAAAAGTTCCTATGTAAATAGTAGTGGAATGAAAGGGGAAATTATTCTTTCTCTGTAGAAGAAAGTGTTCAGCTACTTTGATGTGAAAATTAAAAAAACTTCAACTTTCTCTTTTTTTGAGTTCTGGAGGTTCCCTCACGCAAAGCTTACAAATAGACCCTTACAGTAAACAAAAATTATTAGAAACCACATCTATCTCTTTTCCTTTCTGCATGTGCTGAAGAGGGTAGATCAGGCTTTGTTTACCCTGCTTACTCACTGTCAGTCTGGGGCACTGTCCCTGTGACACACAGGTTAATGCCCTCTCAGCTTGTCTCTTGCAAATACCCAAATAAGAAGCAAACTTCCCTCTTCCTTGTCTCTTTGTTGAAAAATGCATATGAAGTAACCTGAAGTACAGTAGTCTACTGTAAAATGGATTCAGTTATTTATTAATGCTTAACCTGATAGGAATTTTTAATTTTAGCTTTATTTAATATCTGGGCCTTGATTCCAGGCTTACAGTTAGTAGGTTGTGTTGATTTGCAAGGCTGGTGTAGGGGTATGTAAACACTCAAGTCTGACTGTTACACCAGCTGTACTAAGTGGGGGAAAGCTCAAGCATGCACAGTGTTAGACATTTTGGTCTTAAGCCAACAAAATAACCATCTACAGATACGCCATTAATTACATGTTGTAAGTTATGCAAAGATGTATGGAACAAAACAGAGCTTTCCTCGTCAGTGCTTTATGTGGTGGAAACTTGACAGATTTCTCATCCCCAGGAATGTGTGAAAACACAACCACATTGCTCTCAAGGTTATCATTCCTGATTTTGACCAATCTGTTTTCCGTGACAGGACATCAATGAAATGGTGCGAACTGAGCGTCCAGACTGGCAGAATGTCATGCTGTATGTTACAGCCATTTACAAGTACTTTGAAACCTGAACCCTGATCATTCCACACATCCATGGGATAGAACCAACGTGAGCTACCAGATGGAAACCTTACTGAAATGCTAATCCCCATTTCACTGAAAACTGGCAACATTTGAGTCCCCTCAAACTTCAGTGACACTATCCTGGTTTGCCTCAGATTGCTTCGGCTACTAAGCCTGGAAACAACCGTTTAAAGCAAGAACTTGTTGCCACAGTGCTTGGAATAACCCAAGTTATTAAGCTATTCAGATTAATTATGTAGCCTAAAGAGCCTGGACTACTTATGTGCTGCCTTTCCAGTCAGACTTCCTGAAGCTTTCTTTCCTGGGAGAGTGAGATGAATGCACATAGGAGACTGAATGTACAGATAAAGCTTAGAGAAGGAAAAGGATAACATGGCATCATATCATTGAATTTTCTGTAGCATCCTGATACCACAGAGTCTAAATATTCTATCCACAGCATATGGCAGCCCAATACTGTAGAGTTCTTAATGGTAACTTAGTTACTGCCTATACAGCTATTTTCCATCCTTTAAAATGTGCACAATATTCTAGGAAAACAAGCTTTTGTTCCATAATGACGAATTGAGGGGAAAAGTGCTCTTGATACCTCGAAAAATTTGGCACAGAAGAAGTCTTCATTCTAAAGCTTCATTATAGGCCTACCTCTGTCACAGCAATGTGGCTTTCATCTTCATCTTACGGATTGTAAGGACTAGCACATGCAACTCCTGGCTTTCAGGGTGCACTCTACTTCAAGGAATCTGTGCAAACTCCCCGTGCTTCCATTAGGACAGAAATGAATCAATAACCAACCCTTGTATGGCTTGTTCTTCCCTCTGCTCCTCCTTTGCCTGTCCAGCACACTCAGCTACCCCGGGCTTTATTCGACAGCAATACGAGCACACATCACGGACACCTGTGGGACAAGTTTGGAACTGGGATAGCATTTCCTCTGCACAGAAGAGATTTTCAATAAGATGTAACAGTGAAATAGTTGGTCTCAAAATCCAGCTTTGCCATGTTTCCTGTGTGTTTTTCATTGATCTTGCATATCCTCATCTGACTGACGGAAGGTGAGATGTTCTGTGACCAGAACTATGGAGGAACTGATGTAATGTGTGTACACCCAGTAGTCTCAAATGTTGCGTGGAAATGACTCACTGTCACAAGGAAGGAATTGAGAAACTGTAGTCTGCTCAACTTCTTTTTTTTTTTTTTTTTTTCCCCCCCCTAAAATGTACCTGAATTCATTTAGCAGCTCTCGGGCAAAAGAGTTTAAGTGCCTTAGAGATCATTGAATTGATACGTCCTGGCACTTCAGGGCCTTGTGTGGAATGTTAATGGCTCAGAATTCATGTATCCATTTGTCACAGGCTCTTTGTTGTCATCTTGTTTGTCGAACCAGGGGAAGACTTCACTCTGTCACTGCTTCTGCCTCTTGCTTTTCTGAGCACTCATCAGCAGTTGATGATCTCATTAATATTAAGCAGAAGCCGAGTTGAGCAGTGAGTTCTGTAACAGCTGCAGTTTTTAAGCACAGGCTCTTCCAGCGCAGTAACCCTGTTGTAAGGAGAATGAATCTGCCCTTCCTATGGTGCTCTTACGACTGTTAAGGACAGTTTGAATGTCATAGATGTTAACCCAGTGAATGCAACTGTGCTTGGCATCTGTGAAACTTCTTCATGGTATAAAAGCACAGATTTAACTCAAAAGTATTGCCAAATCCAGAAACTATCATCTGAAGAACACAGCCCACGTGAAGAGTAATAATTCAGCATGTCTAGCATTGTATGAGAATATACACTTACACTGATATGTGCCTGTGAGAATTAGGAAACTTTGTAAAACAACTCCTTAACACACACTGAGGGCCTCTGGAGAGTTTTTGAGAGCAGCAGTGGCTCCTGCGTTCTTACGGCTCTTTAGCACTAGAAGTAGCCTAGGTACCCTCAGATTATTAACTGGTGCATTTGAAGAGCCAGCGCAGTCTAAAGACTCTTGTTGCAAGAGAGGTTTCAAGTCAAAAAAATCTTCATTAACAGATTTTAATAAAAGTCTGAAATGCAATTTCCTCTTCTGTATATTTCTTCACAAAATTTGTTTGCTTCATTTCTTAGATTTCAGTAAGAATAGTCTTATTGAAAATACACATTACTGCTGTCTTGGATTCTGCTACTACTAAATTCCAGTTGGTGTTTAAAGCCCCCTTCTATTTATCCTCTGAACAGATATCCTTATCTATGATTGTCTTGTTCACTGCCTTAGAATTAAGAAAATATTTTTCTAATGAAAAGGGATAGCATTTCTTGGTCTAAATTCACTCCTGACCTGTTTTGGTGAGGTAATTTGAGCTTTGAGCTGATTTTCTTTCTGTCCAATGGTCAGCTTCATTTACCTGGAATGTTGTTGGAGTCCTTAACTGCAATAACACTAATAGCTGTAAAAGGAGAAATCACGTTTGCCAGATGCTTTCTGTTAAAAAGAGCTGCTGGTCTTCAGAAAGAGAGAGAAAAGCTAGCAGTGATTATAAAAATTGTCTTGTTTGGAACTTCAGAGCTCTGTAAACTTCTTCTTGGTGTGATCTGTCTGCTAAACCTCTGTGAATTCAGCCCAGGAACACTGGGCTTCATGAAGAGTTTTTTTGTATAATAATGTATCTGAGCCTTTACATTTGAGGTGCTGCACAGCCGGGTGGAAGTAATGAAGCAATGGAAGATTTAAAACAAACACAGTGCCCTGCTGCACTCTGCAGCAGGTTTTTTCTGAAGGTTCAAAACACATCTAGTTTTTCAAGAGGAAAAATAGCTGTATCCCTTCTGGATGTCTGCAAGATACTGTTGTGTTTGGTTCCTCCTCATAGTTAATCCTGAAACAGCCTGGTTTTTTCACCGTCATGTGAAGTGCAAGTTATTGCTGATTTACTTTCTTTTTAATCCAGAAAATATTTCTGAATGTACTGAAAAAGGACAAATATTTTCTCATCCACTTACATTATTGCATTTTACTATGTGCCTTGCAAATGCCTGTGCTGTAGAAGATCAGGGTCACTCGTTGCCAGCTGTAGGGTTGGGATGGGCAACAAAAGGAGCTGTTGGACATCCTGATGCAGGTACAGCTGGATCATCCTCTGGATCTGTAGATGTTACACTTGATTTGGTTTTCAGTTGGTTTTGTTTGATTTGGTTGTCTGCTTAAAAAGAAACACTAATTTAGTATCGCTGGTGTGAGTCTCTGGCCCTCACAAAAGGCCTCTCATTTCCATACCTCTGAAAAACTGAGTGAAATTTTCCCTTTTAAAATTGTGTTTGTGGATAGACTATCCAGAATGTAGTATATAATTACATCAGATTCTGATTTAAGGGTAGCCTTTTGTTCCTTTTGCATAAAATATATTCTTTGAGTTACATGTAGCATTTCTGATAATTTTGTTGTCTCCAATTTTATAAAATATTTCCGCTCGTGTGTTTTTCTGTAATGTCCATTGTCGTGGTTTAGGAGGCCCTTAATTTGCCAGAGCTAAATGAACTTGGCTTTAATTTATTGGTGTAACCTCACATTAATATCCCTGGCAGCAGTTGTGCTCTGGTGTTACATACATAAGGAGAAATAAATTGGGCCCTTGCTACAGTGGTGCAGCACAGTGGTTTAAACTGCTGAGGATCTGCCTTATAAATTGTGTAGCTGTGACAGAAAAAATTCTCACTGGAGGTTCATTTCTGTCACTGGTCTCAGTGTTAAGTTCTTACCTATTTTTTCAATTCCATGATTCAACCCTTCAGGCATTTGGATTCTTTTGCATCGCCAAAAAATTACTTTCACTCAGTTCTCTCTGTTTCTGTACCGAATTGGGCCAGGGCACAATTTTTATTACACCCTAATTTTAACGAAGATTGTTGGGGAAGTTGGAGATTTGGAGAACTTCTGGGTGTTTTTCTTCTTTTCTGTGTTCTTGTGCCTGGTGTGGGAAGGCTGTCTGGTGTTCAGGTGGTGTGTGACAGCATCTCCCGAAGCTGCCCCCTGGGATGGCTGGTGTGAAGCTATGCATTGGCTAAAGTTAAGCCTTCAAAACTGTGTTCATGTGATTTGTGGGGACTTTACTTCTTGTTTGCCTCCTGTAACTAACACAGCCACAGCTGAAATGCAACTGCATCAAGCAGGAGCTGTTAAGGGGCTAAATTCTTCTGGAAAGGAATGCAGTTGTACACCTTTATGCTATTTTTTGCCTATTGTGAGTAATGGTCTTGCTGAGGTAACCTAGAAAGAGGATTTTAAGATAAGTAATGTTCATGTACAGACTGAGTTAACTGTATAGTTTGTTTGTGGTCCTTCCCTTGACTTAGTAAATATTTATTTCTCTTTTATTTTTACGTTCTGCCAAGCTCTATTTCTGCAGTTCCTTTCTTTAAGCTACATTAGTGTGTGAGTGCTCAGTAATATTAACCAGTTTGAGAAATTATTTGGTGAGAAGTGCTGTTAAAGTGTCTTCCTCATCTGTGAGTTCTGGACATGCTTTCCTGAGTTAGTGTGTGTTGAGTGGCAAAACATAGACATCTCAATACTTTTAATTGTCTCTGTTTAGAAAAGTATCTCTAAGAGTATTTCTGCTTTCACAGGAGATTGGCTGGATGGGTTTTAAATTACAGTGTTGCTTGCTGGGCACTCCCAGTCCTTCCTTCATCACAGTTGCTTTTGTTGTATTCCCTGATTTCAGAATCAGTGTTGTAGTACACCCTGTAATTATCAAAGCCAAGATGTGAAGCATCTGGAATATGTAGCAGGTATGCTTTTGATAATTAATGCTAAATAACTCAAAAGATTGAGGTTTGTACAGTTCTGATTTCTGTTAATTGATACGAGTGTCTCTTTTTCCTTTATGTTTTTGCTCCGCTTGCCAGTTGTTGGAATGCAACACCCTTGAACTCAGTTTGACAAAGCCACTGTCCTCCTCTTCTTAACTCATTCTGTGATATTAGAATTATTTCCTCACACTGAAACTTCAGTAAAACCTATGAATGAATACCAGATGACTTTCTACCAACTGACATTAGCTTTTACTTGGAATATTCCTTGCCCTTAGGCCACTGTCTGCCACAGAGTTGCACATAAAGTTCCCATCACTTCCAGCAGGACTTGGGGATGCAGAACAGTAGGGCAGACTTTTGGCAGAGTATTCCAGCAGCCTCATGCAATTAAGCTGTTTTCATTTTAATCCCCTATTTTCAGGGGGTTTCAGTTTAGGCAAAATAATTCACTGAAGGCTGAAATGTGGCACGTTCGTTCTCCACTGGGAAGTATGCTTCTGTTTAATAATATTTTTATGAGATTGTATTTATGGAAGTGGAAAGGAAAATGTCATGAAGCTAGTTTTGTTGCACTTTTCTAAGGCTTTTGTATTTCGCGTAGTTCTAGAATATGAGCGAGTTGTTTGGGGAAGCCAAGGCTTAAAACCGGCTCTGCCCCAGCATAGCAGTGTATTCTGTGCATTTTCAACCTCGTGATCTATGTATTATTTTAATTGCATGTAACTGGTGTATTTATATGGTAGTGAGGGAGCCCAGTGGACATTTCCTGCTGCAGAGGAGCCATCGGCAGTCCTGGTTCCACAGATCACGAACTGAACTGTTCTCACTATAGACTGCACTTGCAGTAATGGATTAGTCCAGCTTTGGTTCTGAACTCTGTTTCAACAAACAGGGAGAAAGAGGCTCTTCTTTTTTTTTTCATTCTTTTCTTTCTTTTTTTTCTTTTTTTCTTTTGTTCCATTGTGGAAATTTCTCTGGAGGCCTTCAGTGGTTTCCAGTTTTTGCATATGTTCAGTTAGGATGGTTACTTGGGACTCAGTTCAGCTAAGAGGGCACTAGTACATGTAACATACTCAAGTAATTAATCCCTTGTAACTTACAACATTTCAGTTTGTTAGAAACTTTTGGTTTTATGTGTATTGTAAGGTTAATTTTTATGTCTTTAAGTAGCACTTTTATATATATCTGAAGGGTTTTTTTTGAACAGAAGTGTTTTTTCTGTGTTACCTAGTGGGAAGAAAGAATAACACTACTAAACAAGGCATAGACTAGTTTGCCTCCAGACTGTAAGTTCACTTTAGGTCAGTAACGATCAAGAGTTGTTCAATGTGTCTGAAATAAGGCAGTGATCCCATTTAATGTTGGGCAACTCTCCCGATCAGAATCAGAAGGGCATTAATTGGTACCTCCACCCTCGGGTGAGGGTGCTTTCAGTTCAGGTGTGAGGCAGAACTGACAGATCTGTGTGATGATCTTTGGACTTTGTGAAAGAGCAGAATTGTATTGATGTCTCAGTCTGACTTCACAGCACTATATTGGATAAGGACTAACCTTGTTTGAGATGACACTGCAGCCAGTAACAATATCTCCTAAATAGCTAATTTAAAGCTCATTTTCCATGGCCTTTAAAGATGATGTGAAAAACAGTGATTCTTAAAAGCTCTTCTCATCCATCCAGCTTTTCTGATTTGTTTTGGTTTTACTCTTCCTTGAAACACAACTGTTTTATGTCAGTCTATGTGTGGGTTTGGTAATTCTTGTTCTAGACGACAAGTACTTTGCTTTTTTTCCCAGAACCCTTTTGAATAGTTTACACACACACATATTGACATGTATGGACATTTTACATAGAGAAGGTTTGCATAAATGTGTAATTTTACATATATACACACATGTGTATAAACGTGTGTGTGTATATGTACTTCAGGTTCTGAATAAAATGGAACATGTTTCAAGAAGTGCTTGTCTTGAATACTTAGGGTGGTGTATTAGTGTATTTATTTAAATGGTAAAGAGGAAAAAAAAAAAACAAAAACATTTTGTTTGCTTCTGGTTAGAGCTGAGAAATACAGGTTTGGGGAGAACTTGGACAAATGTTCCAATTGTATTTCACCCTGTTTTCATTTCTGGTTTGAAAGGCACAAGCTGTTAATCATTGGAACTTAAAAAGTCAGCAAGCCTGTGTTAAGCTAAACCTTTTGGAGGACCCAATATGCTTTTAGTTTGCGAGGACCACTAAAGATCTGGGCATTTACTTTCTCCATAATGTATTCTGTATGAGTATTTAGTATGTATGCCTTCAATTTGCCAATGTTGCCATGTTTTCTTCTTGATTATTCCTGAAATAAAGATTGCAAGTAGCAGAACGTGTGTTTGTCTTCTTGAGCGAAGCCGCTACAAAAGGGACTGTTTTAACGCTGTTTCTGGCACTGTGGTTTTTCAGGAGTGTTACAGGAAGTATCTGGGGAGATCCATCTGCTGTGGATGAGGAGTGTGTGTGAATGGCTTGTGTGCTCATAACCTCAGGATTTTTTTGGAAGCCATATCTCTTGCTATACCGGCACACTTCACCGTATCTACCCCCAGAGGGGTTTGAGTGATAAGACGGTGAGTACTCGAGATAAGAGGGACATGTTTGAGGCATCTGCTTAGCCTGCATTGTCCTGGAGAAGGGAACTGCAGAGAATATGTTCCATTTAGGCAACTTCCTTCCTACATTGCAGGAGTAGAATTATTCCAGTGTTGCTTAACTCAACCCAAGTAAGGTAATTGTGAGCTCGCTCCCTCTCTGTCTCTGAAGGAGTTGGGCTGGAGAGGGATTGGCGACTTAATCTCTAGACCAGTTCAGACTATTTAAAGCAGATGCCTAAAAATAGAAGTTCCAAGAGAAAATAAAGATCAGAACAACCTTAAATCTGGTTTGATCTCAGTCATCCTGGATGGTAACTGTTTTCAACTGCTCCTTTAGAGCTTTAATTTCAAGTACTCTGGAATAAATTAGATCCAGAGGTTTGGATTGAGCGCCTAATTATTGTTCTGAAATACACTGGCTAGTATAAATTAGTATAGATAAATTATAGATATTTTAATTCTACCTATTTCTCACTCTTTTTTTGAGGTTTTGTGTGGTGATTTCTGGCTGTTCAGCAGTCCAGGAAAGTCTTTGTCTCAGTGATATTATTCTGCAAGGCAATGTCTTGCTTCTCCTTGCTTGAGGTGAAATGTTATCCTTCAATTACAGTGGTTTAAGAAAACTCCTAGTTCTCAAAGTAGATTTATATCCTGTTTTTTAGGGATGGATCCTCAGTTTTCATAATTCTTTTGCAAATAACTGTTTTAGAAATGTAGTGTAGTGAACTCATGTCAGAAAAGAGATGTCTTTCTTTCCTGTAGCAAGTGTGGCAGCATTTTAGAAGGGACTTTTCCACCTGGATTGGGCACTTGGAGGTCAGGACAGAGGCATCGGGCAGGACACGGCCAGGCCTGAGGTAATGCTGGAACTGGCTGTCTGCACAGTCTGCAGAGCTGCAGCTTTTCTTTACCATATCCCTACTTCCTAAGCAAAGTATTTTTCATGGATTGTCTTCCAAGCTGCCACTAGAGAATTTTGTTAAAAATGTGAAACAAGTTCCATAAGCGTGTTTAAGTTGAATATAATGAAATGGGTTAAATAATTGTGAAGGTCTTACTGTAATGAACAACTGCAGTTATATGGAATAGTACAATAAAAGCGTTAGAAGCAACAGCAGTATAATATTCCATTGTGTTAAATCACAAAAGCTAATACTGGACTCATGGTTGTTCTGGAGGTAAATTCCACGTAGGAACTAGGTTAGCAATATGGAGGTTTCAGCTAAAATTATCATAAAGTGTTTCAAAATTGCTTTAATCAGCAGAAGAGACTTGCATTATATCGTGTATCCTGCCAGGAGCTGTGTGTAGTTCTACAAAGGGCATAGACAAGAGGGGCTCATGAAGATGTATGTTGTTAGCCCACAAAACTATTTTGAAACAGAGAGACTAACTTACCATTAAAAGTTCACTGCTTTCTTAACAACTTCCCTTACTAAGTGGGAAGTTAACAGCCAGCAGCTGCTGGTAGGATTTCTGAAAAACAAGCAAACAAACAAAAAGGGGCCTCAGTTCTGTGCCCTTCACGTTACTCACCCTCTCTCAGCTGCCTCACTTCATGTTGGTTTTTTTCAGCACTGTCTCACCTTGGGCCCAGCATTTGTGTTTCTGTTTCTCAAAACTGGTATGTTTTCTTTTTCATCCTCACTCCTAAAGGTTCAGTGAGATACAGAGTTCTCTGAATTTGCTCGGAAAGTTGTTATGGTGTTGTGGAAGCTCCAGTACCTGCTGTGTGAATTACTGCTCAGGGCTGCAGCCCAACACCTTCAATGGAGAAGTTGGCTAATTAGTGTCTCTATTCCTGGCACCTCAAGATTAGAACATGTCTAATGCTTAATTAAATGTTTTCTGTTAGCTTCATTTCTATTAGAGTTGCTTTCAAACTTCTCCCCTGCAAGTCTTCGTTTAGAAAAGAAATCTTTCCATGAAGTTTTAAAAAGCAAATGAGGGACTGATGCCATCAATCCTAATCCAAATTAAGGTTTTTATAAGTCTTTGTCTGCCATTGCCCTCTGTATCACTGCGGTTTAACTGAACCCTGTTTGTGGAACTGAATTTCTGTATATAAAATGCCCTGTTTGAAAAAGACAATGTCGACTTTTAAGTGTTCTTTGCCCTTTGGGATTTTCAGTTCTTTGGCACCTTCTTAATCTCATTATGAAAACAGGGTTGAACACAATAGTGTCTTATCATGGTATTTTTTCTCCTAGATACTTGCATTGATTATATAGTGTGAGGAAATATTTGTGCTTCTCTCCAGTGCTGTGCATACTCATTCCCTTGTTTATGTCCTTTTCTTAAACCATTTTAGGCTCTTTCCTTATGCCAGAAGCCTAAAAGTTAAGCTCTTAAAAATGAAAGAAACTTGAGGAGGAGACATAACAGTCTGGAGACAACTCCACTGAGCTGTTGACAATATCATATTTTTCAAAAATAAATATCCCACAGAGCACCGAAATGCCACTGTGTTGAGTTAAGGCTGAGTGTCTCCGTGGGGCCACGCTCAGAGTCCGTGGGCTGCACTGGGGTACAGCCCTGGGTAAAGCCTACACTGCACAAAGCCGGGGCTGTCTCAGGAAAAATCACAATGTTGGAGGGTCAGTTTTGCAGTTCGGGAGCCACAAAACATCCTTCTGTAAAACGGCTGATCTAACAAAGTGATGCAGTTGGATGGTCATCCGTGCAGAGAAGAAATGTGCAAAAGGAAGGTCTGCTGCTGCCGTTTCCCTCTTGGCCAGAGGTACAGCTCTTACACAGGCATTGGGACAGGGTGCTAGAACACTGACTTGACTTTCTAAACCTCTGAAGTTCTGTCATTTTGCACCAACGTTTCCAGCACAACTATTCCCTCGCAGGGGTTGGTGGGGAGCAGGGTCAGCAGCTACTTTTAGTCTCCAATTTGTGTTGTGACAAAGCTTGGTTATACACAATGTGTATTTTGTCAAGTTAAACAAGGGTTGCCCTCTCATTGCTCCTCAGAATAAAATGAGAATAGTGCAAGTGAAGAAGAATCAACTGACTTCTTCTGCTGGGCCTTGCGACTCCAACATTTCATTTATTGTGTAAAGGTAAGTTCTGTATATTTTAGCTGTTGCTCTGCAGCTCCCACATGATGATTCATGCTACCAGTTTTTCTTCTATTAATAGTTTATAGAGAGCGCTTAAATTTAGATTGAATTCCATCTCCTAGTCTGTCATGCTGAATAGCATTGAGAGAAATGTAGCCACAGTCTGTTTGGGCAGTGCCTTTTACGGACAGCGTTCAACTCCTGACGTGAAATTACTGAAAATCCTTCCTTTGTTCCTGACCCAAGTGCAAATGGCAAGATTCAAACAGTGCTGGGGATGTGGTTTGCATTTCCCTGTGAGGACAAATCTTACCTTGACTTTAGATTCTTTTCCTTAAGCCTGGGTAAAAGCTGAACTCTTCCTGTGCTGGAATTGAACAGTTTGTGTGAAGGCTTCGGTCTTTGACACAGGGGAGTGTCCTTCATGGTGATGTTGGTCATGGGCATTTCCAGCAAAATTTTGCATGTGTAACTTTGTTAAAGGAGGCACCCCTCAGGAAATCTAGCTTCTTTTCCCAATGTTGATTTTAAAAATGCTATCAGATATTTTATGTTGAACAATGTGAGAGAAATAGTTGCATATATATATATATATACACACATATGGATTTTTATTTTTATATATATATGTCTTTAATGTTAAAGGATTTGCTGGTGTTTCCAAAGGACTTAAGTAACGTTGCCCTCATCCCTTCCCTTAGACTTACACAGTTTTAAGGAGATTCAGGCAGTATTTGTGGGAATGAGACTACATATGAGTCAGAACACACCATTTTAAGTGTCCTGTTTAACAACACTGAACATGTGCGCTAATGCAATACTCAGTTTGATGCTTTTTTGCAAAATATGCACCCCTTAAATGTGCAATTTTGCACATGCCAGATAATTCAGTCTGGTTAGAAGGAAAAGTTTCACGACAAAGAACAGCTCCAAAACTGGCAATGTGTTAATCACACGTGGAAGCCTCAGTATCTAGGTATGATTTTCTGCTCTTTCTGCTTACCAGGGTGGCAGGGTGATGTTGGTCACTGTTGTTACGAGTGAGTTCTGTGTTTGCAGTGGCATCACTGACGTGCCCAGGCTGTTGCTCGTGCAGAGTCAGCAAAGAGGAGGGCGAGTTTCACGATAGGCCTCGAGTGTGAGTTTTTTGTTTACTTTGCTCTCAACTTTTTGAGGGAAGCATTTCAAAGGTTATTCTAGGGCTTTCTAGGCTTTCTGGAGATTACAGTTGCTAAGTCTGAGAAGTGCAAATAGACTCTTATCACTACTTTTCAGCTGCTCAAAATGCAGGGGTTCGGCTTGTTCAGTTAGATAGTGAACAGTGTGTTACTGCAGCTCTGCTTTTCAGGAATGAGAGAGCCCTTCCTGGCTCTACATGGGAGAATTTCTTCCCTTGCAGTACTGGACTTCTTTCAGTTCCCAGCCAGCTCTGAGAGTGTGGCAGTACCTTCCCGTGGCTGTGGAGGCTGCTGGAAGCTGCTGGGTTTCCAGGGGGTTTCACTCTTTCTCTTCATGGAGTCCCTTCTCAAAGTGTGCCTGGCCACAGCAGTCACAGTAATGCCAATTTATTCCTCATGAGTGACTAAGGGAAGGGAAGTTAATGCTCTCTTGTGCTGCCACGCTGCATATATTATAAAAACAAAGAAAAAATATAAAAGCTGATTGTATTCCCTGCTGTCAATTTACTGTCATTGTTGGCCACTGGTAAAGGGAGGGCACAAGGTAAGGACAATGCACACTGAATATGCACAAGTAGAAATATGATCTGATACTTGACAGGGATAATGGCATAAAGCCAACAGAAAACCAATTAATTTCTTAGTTGAAAAGAAAGGCAGTGGATCTATTCAGATCTTACTACAGTAATGGAAGTTATCCTATCCAACTGCTGAATAGGACATAAAACAGCAGCTGCTCATTGTAAACATATTTACTTGTGCAGAAGTGAGAATTGAGCATGCAAAAGTCACAGAAGATCTGGCTCAGTTGCTCTGGGAGATGTCAATAGGGATTTTTAACATCCTGAAACATTGCAGAGTTCCCAGCTGCACGGAGAAGATCAGTAGGTGACAGTGGGGATCTGATGTACCATCCGAACTGGAATGGCTGGTGGGGGAAGGAACCACTGGTTTGGTGTTTCTGGTAGTGTTCTTATGGGGAAAAAAAAAAAGCAGTTTCTAAGAAACATTAGAAGCTGGTCTGGGGGCCGTTATCAGCCAGCCCTGTGAAAGTACTTAGATGTTTGCTTTGGATCTTCTATGACTTGCTGATTAAAAAAAAAAAATCAACACTGTGTACATCAATCTTAAAACTGGTCAGCTGCAAAAATCAGAGAGTTACAACTGGGAAAAGAAACATCCAGTGAAGCATTTCTGGGGTCCTTCAAAGAAACAGTGATCAACATCTGTGATTTGGGAAACTTGTAAGATGATGTGTTGAGGATGGGGCTTGACAGCTTAATAAAGGGGGTTGACTGAAACAGCTTTGGGTTTAATGTATTCAGGAATGAAGTCATATTTAGAAACTGTATCCCTGCTCCTTAAAAGTATTTGTAGTTGGAGCTTTCATTGATTTCACTGCGAGAGAGTCATTTGGCCCAGATCCTCAAAGATAAGAGGCAACCTCTACAATACAGGAAGCATTGCCCTGCAGAGGAGCAACACTGAGCAGACCTAGGAGAGCCTGGCAGGCAGCTGATTGTGAGCTGCCCCTCTAGTCCAAAAACAATTGCACAGCATAAAGTTTCATGGAGTGTCAACTAGGAGTGGGAAAACACAATGTCTTGTACCACAGGGCACATGTGAGACCATTACACCAACAGTGCCCGATTCCTACTGTCAGCATTTTTCAAGAAGCTCTGGTAAACTTCACGTTGGCAGGTGGCATTTCTAAAGCTGTCATTTATGTAGCATGTTTTGATGAGGCTCCTAAACTTCTCAGTCTTCTACTTTTGCTCTTTTCTCTTGACTTGGCTAGTCAATGTATGTGTTCCTTAAAACCATTGCTTGCAACTGTGTGGTCAATTACTCCATCTGTAACTTCCTGGGAAAAATGACTTTTCTTTTTCTCCCAGGAGGATTCCCATTGTGTTTGGAGCAGCGTTCTGGCCTCCACTCCGCTCTGTAGTTCCCAGCTGCGTGGCTGAGGCAGCCCATGTACCATCCTGCCTCCTTCCCGGCTGGATGAGAGTGCAGGGGAGGACAGCTCAGGTGCCAGGTGCTGCTGCCAGGGCTAAATTTTTAATGCTTAGATGCTGATCGGTTTTGATCTTGGTGCTGAAGGGGCTGGTGCCAGTTCTGCTATTTCTCTCCTGTTGTCTTGTTATAGTGAAATAAGGTAAAGCATCGCCCGTGCTCCTGCTGCTGGGAAAGGCTGGGTAGGCTGGTGCTCGGGGTCAGCAGTGCGGGAAATGCTTCTGGCCAAGGTGGTGTGAGCAAACCCTCTCTGGGATGGGGAATCTTGGAATAAAAACTTCTTGCATGTCACAAGAATCCAAACTGTGGCAGAAAGGCCTGGGCTGGCTGTCACTGAGATGGATCAGTTTGTCACAGGCTGGGACCTGCCATAGAGTTGGTGGGAATTGTGGAGTCAACGCTGGTGTTTTTTCCTGTTTGCAATGCCCATCCAATAGGAGCATGTAGATAAATTGCTTGCTAAGATGTGAAGCTGAAAAATAGACATTAGAAAACGTAGAAGATATCCACAATGAGCAGCAGGATCAAATTCTTGGGAGGTTCTGCTTCAGAATTGCTGTGAGATGAGTCACAGCTGTCCCCAAGTGTGCTCCTTGGAGGAGCAGGAGCTGACCGGGGCCACCGCGGGCAGGAAATGTGTGTGTGTGCTGGTGGGATCCACAGCCACCTCCCTGGTGCGAATGTGAAACTTGTGTCCAGTGTTTAATACCTCTACAGAGGATTCTTAAACGCTTCCAGAGCAGTATTGCACAGGGGCTCCTTTCCGGAGGTAGTAATGGCAGTTAGGCAGAGAAGTGAAGTTTCTGTGTGTGTGTGCCGAGATCTGTCCCCCGTAGCACTGCACTGTGCCACCACAGCCCTGTGTGGTACAGCTGCACACTTCGCCTCGCTGGGTGGGTTTTCCAGCCTGGAAAGAAGTAGATGCTTAAAACAATGTAGCGAGAAAGCCCTCCTCTCT
This sequence comes from Oxyruncus cristatus, assembly GCA_013399855.1. Classification (NCBI taxonomy): domain Eukaryota; kingdom Metazoa; phylum Chordata; class Aves; order Passeriformes; family Cotingidae; genus Oxyruncus; species Oxyruncus cristatus. The sequence continues at coordinate 554,529 of VXAY01004937.1, read as the reverse complement.
TTTCCTTTCTTCTCCTCTCCTTTCTTTCCTCCTGTCATTGTATGCAGATCAAGCCCAGTCAAAGCCCGCTTTGCTCACTCGCAAGTCCCTCACGGACGAGCGAGGACTCTTTAGTGAGCGTCCATCTCTCCTCCAGCCGCGATGCTGCTCCGGGCTGGCCGTGCTGGCGCCGAGCCCCGCGGTGCCCGCTGGCCGCCGGCCGCCAGGTAAAGCTGCGGGGCTGGCGGGAGCAGGGGAGCAGTGCCGGGAGCGGGGGGTGGCCGTCCCGGTCCCTGTCCCCGTCCCCGCCGCGCCCG
>VXAY01004937.1:487277-553917 GCA_013399855.1 Oxyruncus cristatus | reverse complement strand
CCCCCGCGGCGTTCGCGGCGGCCCCGGTCTCTGTCCTGCCTCGCCCGCGAATTTCAAAAGTGGCCGCCGGCTGCCCTCTCGATGCTGCCGAGCCCCCAACCCCAAGATAGCCACCGCTTTCTCCTACCCCGGCTCGGATGGGTTTTTTTCTCCCGCGGAGCCGGTGCTTTTCACTCAGTGCTGATTCCCAATTGTCAGTCCCTCGACACACCCCCGCGCTCCAAGATGTTTGCTCCACGGATCTTCTCTCAAACATCAGGTGCTGGACTTTGCCTCCCTGCACCCAGTCCTCCTCCAGCCCTTCGGCTGATATTTGTGCTTAATCGTAAAATAGTGATTCCACAGGAGCACCCTGCATCCTGTAAACTTCTCTGAAGTGTTTCCCAAGGAGGTTTCTATGCATTTCACAGTCGAGTTAAGGGGAAAAGGGCACTGGAAAGGTGGCGTTAAACCTGTGCACAGTCTTATCCCATTCCTTGCTCCCGAAAGCCCCGACCCTGCCTTATCGCTGGCAAGCGGCTGAAAGTTTCTGAGCGGAGTCCCTTCCGCTGTGCCCGGGAGCTCTCAGCGTTGGGACCCAGTGAGCTGCCGGTGCGAGGGGGGCCCGGGATCCCAGTGCTGGGGGGAGAGGGCAGCTGAAGGACAGCGAAACAGGCTGCAAGGTGCCGGTTGTCTCCAGAGCTGCTGGGAGGATGTGTGGAGAAGGCTTTCTGCCCTGGCAGACAGGCTCTGGAGCTCTGCGGGGTGAGCTGCCCCCATGGAGGTGCCGGCAGCCCATCCCGGACGGGAGCAGGAGGCAGCAGGTGCGTTCCCGCTGTGTCAGTGCTGGCGTGTGGTGCCCTCACCGGGGATGCTCCTGGGCTGAGATTTTTCTGCCCGGCCGTTTGTGTGGTCTGACAGTCGCCCAGAGGCACCACGGCTGCTTTAATGCTCTTTTATGCCCTGGTGCAGTACGAGTTTGGGGTGTCTCGAGTGCAGCGGTACTTCAGGCTTAGCTACAGCTTTGAAGTAAGTAAAGGTGGTTGAGCACCCTCTTCCAAAACTGCCTGGGGCAGTGAGCCCGCAGAGAGACGGGAAGGGTTAACTTAAGGAGAACAACATGACTCACTTGGTAAATAGAGTTAATAGAATTGCCGTAACTACTTAAAATTATTTTCCTAAGCAGATGGCAAACTATTAGATAACTCGATCTTCGGATGTATTTGTTTTCAAGTTCCGTATCAGGCTGGTAAGTCTCAGACACGTGTAACTCAAGAACTGGAGTAACTGATAGATTCGTTCTTCTGCAGAAGCGAAACCAACAGAGAGAAAGCCTGGTGTTAGAGAGCTCCTGCTGTTAGAGAGACACCCCCACAGAGTATTGCCTAAGTCAAGCAGAAAAAGATTAGATGAAGGGACCGTCAGGGATGCGAGAAATATTTCTATTGAATTAGATCTGTGGAGGAAATACCTTATTTCAAATCTCAATAAAAAAAGTCAATATGAATGTAATCCTGTATCGCATAAAGCTATGGAAATGAAATCCTGTCTAATATGGCAAAGGGATTAAGTTCTGAATTAGCCAGGAGAGCTGTGAACCTCTGAATTTGTAGAGAAAACATGTGGGTACAAACTGCAAACATGTATGTGTGTATATAAAATAGAAAGGACCTATTCTAGGGTGTGAAAAAACAGGCAGCAGATCTTTTCAATGCTATTCACGTGGGACGTTTGTGATTTTCACATGCACATTATCTATCTCTGTCCATATGTATTTTTATACATAAAAAATAGAATGGGCATCACCCTGTACCAGGTCAGGGGATGCTGGCTCAGTAATATTTTTAGCCTCAGTCTTTCTATCAGTGAGTTCAAAAGGCACTGAAGCTCTGAGCTGGAAAGCCTCCTGCCAGGTCTCCCATGTTTGCATTTCTGTTTTTGCTGATATTTTAATAGGATGTTTCCATAAGGGCTGCTGGTGCTACCGTGTTTGGATGTAATCAACTTTGGGAAGCTATTCATCTTTCTTGTTTAATCTTCAATAATGGATTTCATGTACAGCCACGTGGCTAAGCCCTCTTAAGAACTACTGGGGAAAGCTCAGCCCAGCAGAAAGTTTGGAGGTACTGCTTTTAATCTTCACTCTTCCTTTCAGTCCTGTCTCTCTGTAGGGTCCAGTCCCCCTTTGGTCTTGAGCCTGGGTGCTTTTCCATCTTGTGTGGAGGGAAAACCTCCCCCTTTGCCACTTCCTTTCTGCCTGTCTGACTGAGTGATGGCTGCATGATATTTGTCTATACAGGATGTTTAAGGTTTCACAGATTTTTCCACCATTTTCACTGTGCTTCAGCTCTTCGCTTTGGTTTGACATTTCCACCCACACGAGAGGGGACAAGGTAAAATGTGGCAAAGCTCTCTGAGTTCTGCTCATCTGTGACTGAAGTTTTTTCTATATGAAAGCTGGTGTCAGCATCTCTGCTCATGTCCTGCAAAGTTTGTTCTTGTCTTCAGTTCAAACAGTTTTCAGGTCTTCTTGTTCACTATCTCATTTGATCATGCATCTCAAAGTTGTTCTTTATTGTATGATTTCCAGCTGAAAATGGAGATGAGCTATTGAACCTTGATTTTTTTGTTGGACTCTAAAGTAAAAGCCAGGAAAGAGATTTTGAGTTGTGTGTCAAGGAATCAGGGAGGATTCTCACAAGTCAGTGGAGGATTGTGAAATACCCTTTCACTGGGTATTTAGGACCAGAAGGCTTGGTTCCTTCATGGGCCACCTTCAGGTTTTGCATCAGTGCACCTGAACAGCCTCGGTGAAGGTACTTGAACACAACAGCACCAGTTCCTTGCCTCTCTGCTCATTTTAAAAATGCACAGAAAGCTGCCTACTTAACGAGATGCTTTTGTAGCTGAATATTGAGAGCGGGTCTGTTAGGAGGTAAAGAACTGGCAGCATTCTGTCTTGGGAAAGTAGGAGGGTCTGGGCAGATACACAGGTGATTTAACCTCCGAAGGCTTCAGTTCCCTCCTCGAGTCAGAAGATGCCTCTCCCATCCCAAAGGTTGCATCTGTATCAGGAGTAATTACTGGTTGTATTGCACTTTTTTTTCTGCAGTAAATCTCTGTAGATCAGAACGGACAGATGGCACATACAATTCTAAATTATGAAAAGTATCCTTAGGAGGCACTTCGAGGTTATCTGATCCAGGCCTTTGCCCAGAAGCAGGATCAGCTCTGCTTTTGCCATTCCTGACATCTCTTTCTCCATGCTGCTCCTAAAGACCTGCTGTGGAGAGTCCCTGCTTTCCAGGGAGGCAGGAAACACCCTGACGTGCAGCATGAACCTCCTTTGCTCTCACTCCTTCCTCATCTTGACCACAGATGATCCACAAAGAGCATTTCCAAGTGCTTCAGCAAATGCAGGTGTTTGGTAGATGTGAGTGAGTGAAGGTAGGATCTCTTTACTCCTCAATCTGTGTTCTGCAAGGAGCAAATCATCCAAAACGTGGCTACCTCGTGCCTGGTATGACTGGAGAGCTGCAGTAGCACGGGAGGGATGGGGGAGGTAGGCTGTGCCACAGCTCCACATGGGAATGCAGTTGCAAAGTTAGGATCAAGTTGTTCTGGAGAAAGGATGCTTTTCATCTTTGGGCCTGTTGGTAGCATAAAATACAACGTACCTCAGGTACAGGGCATGCAAGTGCCATTGCAGAAGATATGCAGAAGCAGTCCTGGAGCCTCCTTGCCCACAAAGCAGCAATAAATCTAGTGTCAGGAAGGCCGTTCTTGAAATGTAACTTATATTTTGGGGCTCTTGCTGATGTGGTTTTGATTTTTATTTTTTGAAAATTTACACATTTCAAGCCTAAATAAAATAAGTGATTTGCTACCACTACAAATGCAGCTGTGCGAGGCAGGATTTGAAAAGAAATGACAGCTACAAGACAAATTGTATTTATCTTAGATGATAAGTCAGGGGTTGCATGCAGTAGGTTTATCACTATCTGACAGGTAACAAGATAAACTCCAGGTGTTACACAGGGATGTGGAAAAACCTGAAACAGGAATAAAGATACTGTACAAAGCATTTTTAGGGAGCATTTGCAAACAATGCATCTGAGACAATGGAGAAGTTAGTGGGGAGGGAAACTTCTTGAAGGGATGGTTTGAGCCAGGGACAGGGGAAGGGAAAGGCATGTGCAGAGGATGAGGGAATCTTCCTGTCCCTCTCTGATACAGGGAGAGGAAAGGGGGGTTTCCTTAAGCTTTGGAGACGTGACAGATGACATGCTGGGCTCCTGTCTGTATGTTGATTAGAATTTGTGATTGCACTCAGTTCCAGGGGGAAGGCACTCAGGCATTCTCGTCCTTGCAGACTGGGGCTGTTTTATCTGCCGGCGGCTGAGATATGGCATTCCCTGTCTCTCTGGCATTCCCTGTCTCCCTGTCCCCTGTTGTTCCCTGTCTCCCTGTCCCCTGTGTTTGTCCCAGGTGATGCTCCCAATAACAGTCGTGGCTCCTTGTTCAGCACCTCTCCAAGACCTCAGATTCTCCTCCGTTTTTCTCCTGGTTTTGCTTTGTTGGAGATACCTTGTTTTGAGTTTACTGTGTTCTCCTTTTGCTTCTCGTCTGCCCTTTTTCCCCCACCTTTTTTTTCTTTCTTCTTACTAAGGCAGCAGAATTGTCTCTGCTCTCTTTGCCTGTTCTGAAATGTTGGTCTGTTACCCAAATCCCCCTTCTTGTACCGGGAAAGTCCTCTGCAAACCGAGCTATGGTTTTGGTTATTGAGTTTTCCCCAGATAGGATTGTCAGATCCTGGTATAAACCAGTTGTTGAGGTTAAGGAGTTAAGGGAAGTGGGCTGTTAAATACCATATTCTGTGGTGATAACAGCTTTGGCTTCAGTACGAGATCCATATACTTGGGCACAGACTGGGATTTTCCATAGGAAACATTCCCCAGGATAAAAGACAGCTGAGAGGTATGTGGCTTTTTAATACAATCTTCAGAAGAGAGGCACGTGATTGAAATTGGTTTGAATAATTACAGTTTCCACATACGTCCGATCCACAGATCAGTGCCCAGGTTCAATGGGACCATGGAAAATCACATCACTCTGACCTGGGCTGGCACCAGCACCAGCACGGCTCCTGGAGCATCTCTGGGGAAGCATGCTGACTTTTAAAAAGTTCCTACAATGTTCTGCAGCCTGGATTTTGGCAAAAAATTACGTGTGCTAACGGCTACCTAGCCAGGGAGAGTCTGGGGCCATTTCTGACAGTCCCAAAAATCAGGCCTCTGTAGCTGAACCTGTTAAAACCGAGGCACCTAACATTGTCAAACACCTGAAAACTATTAATGTTTTCATTTATGTCATCCTGTGTCATGTGGAATGTTGATCCAAAACTCTGCTTGACCATTTTGATTCATTTAGGGCGATAACATGGGGAGGCATAGAGGATTCTGCAGATTTGATGGAGTTATGTGATTCTTTTTCTCTGGTACAATTGAATGGTGCCAGCTCTCTCAGGATATAGAAAGGTAAGAAGGTGTATTCGTGGGCTCAAGACTGGAAAGATGATTCATTGACATTTTTTTTTTTGTTTGTTTTTTGGTTTTTTTTTAACTTTCCTGCATCACTCCTAAAGGGGAATCTTCCCCCACATTGCCACAGTACAGCCCAGCTGTATGATTACAGCAGAAAAAGGTGGACACAGTCCCCTTGGGAGAAACTGTCCTGGGCACCTCCCTGGGATCCATCTCTGCTTGACTAACATCTTTTGAGTTTGGAGTCAAATGCCACGGTCCCTAAGGAATTTGCCTTGGGAGTCTGTTTTGGCTTATCATTGTTTGGCAAGGTGTGAGGATCGTGGTTGTCACGTGGTTGTTACAGCTGGAGCTTTTTTGTGATGTCTTGTTGTGCAGAAACTATAAAATATCTGAAGTTTTTGTAGGACAGAAGGGCCACTTCCCAAGGGTGGTGGAGGTGTCTCTGCTGGCAAGTCCAGTAAAATGTTTTCTGAAGTGATTTATGAATGCCTACTGGTTCTCCAGTGAGGTGGTTTGATGTAGGAGAGGCACCAGGGATGAGGACTGTCATCCCCCAGCAGTTGCAGCCGTCGGAGCAGGAAGCAGGGAGAGGTACCAGGCTGTCACTGTAGCGGATGTGCTCTTACCACAGCACAGGGACTTAGGAAATGAAGAAGGACTTAGAGTCCTCAGAGCACCAGCTAAACACTGAGGCTCTGGGACCACTAAGCAGTGACACTGGGGAGTTCTTAATAAATCGGATTATACTCAAAGACCAGGGGGAAAAAAAGAAGTCCCTTTGAGTACCTCTAGAAAGGCTTGTGTTGGTGTGGCTGGCTGTGATAGTGAAAGTGCAAGTGACCTCCCAAGAGTGACAGCAGTGTGGTGCAAGCCATAGCAAAGAGAAGAGGGAGTGACAAAGGAAGGGCATGTGGCCTCGAGGCATCATCAGAGTATCAACTCCTCCTTATCCACAGAGGGTGGCAGAGTCCTAAAAATGCCTTAAATAGTTTTGAGACTGAGACAGAAACACTAACAGAATGATGAGGCATGACACTGAGCAAATAAACGTGAGCAAGTCAGGATAAGTATCTGAAAAAATGGAAACAAACTAAGGAGGCAGAAAATTTGTTACCGTGGCTTTTGCCGGCTTTTGGGATGAGCACACACCCCACCAGTCACTGTCTAAATCCTTTTTCACTGGCAGCTGATTGACAAACATGTGAAGTGAGTTGTGTAAAAGGTGCTGGTGGGGTGCAAAAGGGGACCCCCCGGGACATGGGAGGAAACGGGGCTCTTGTGGTGGCTGAAAATCAGCCTGTTCTACAAGGCACAGGGAGCACAGGGCCGATCTCTGTGGCTGAGCCATTAGAGAACAGCCCTGCAGAGCAAACAGCAGTCACTGGGCTGAGGGGGCAGAGGGTGGGCAAGCACTGGCGTGTTTGGGTGGGCTCTGCTCCGTGCCAGCGGGACGGGCTCTGTGGGACTCGGGCTGAGCTGTGTCACTGCTTAAACTGATCAAAGGAGGCAGCAAGTTGGGGAGCAAGGACGAGATGAGCTGTGTTAGCAACCCAGTGGAGACCTGACTGGTGCCTGTGGGTGGGGATGAGTCAAACTGCTTGGGTGGTAATGGGAGCTTCACGGTGGGTCCTCAGGAACAATCCCTGCTCGGAGGGGTCAGTGGGTGAGCCCTGGGTGAGCTAATGCAGTGAGACAGCTTTGCTTTGGCTCAGAGGCAGGTAGAATTCACTCATTTTCTGTCCAAGTTGTACAGTGCCTTCATCAGGATAGGGAAGGACAGCTGGGGAATCATTTTAAGCTACACAGAGAGAGAGATGGAAAGAGTTACGTTCCTTCTACTGCAGAAGGCAGGATGTTGGTTGGCCTGGTACAGCAGCTCTCCCTGCACTGGGGAGAGTTTTTGTTCCACCATCAGAGCTCGTGCAAACACTACTGGCAGCCTGCAGAAGGACAGGGCTCGAGAGAGGAGCTGGATCACGGGGCCTGGTGGAGACAAACCTGTAATTAGAGAAGGCAAATAGGGTTTGGGAACAACTGGATAGAAATGCAGGAGAATGAACAGATGTACCCAATTCTCAACTGCCTTCCTGGAAACTTCACACAGAAAGGAGAGGCAAAGTCACATCTGGAGAGAAGTCCACTTAATTATTTTAAAACAGACCAGAATGGATGCATTAGTGATACAATAAATATTTTCAGAGTAAACTCTTCCCTTGCCTGTAATTCCTCAGTCACCTCTTCTTGATATTCTGTTTCCTCATTTCTCTCATTTTGTCCTTTAAGGAAATGCTCCTTAAGCATGAACACAGCTGGCTTTAGTAGGGCTATGGGGAGGCAAAGTTTGCTTTGAGTTCTTCTCTCACACAGGAAAGGAGAACTGGCTCCTCAGAGACACTGAGGACGATATTGGCAGTAATAACTTGTTGCTGGCCATGGTACATGGTTTTAATTATGCTTTTTTTACTTGTCTGTCTTATGAAAGCTTATCTAAATGCTTTTTTTTAATTGTTTTTACAAATGCTACCATAGGTAAATCAACATCAGCAATCCTGAATAAAAATTGTTTGCTCAAAAACCCAACATGTTTTGGTGCCATTTGGCAACATATCATGTTGCCTGCTGCCCAGTTAGACTTTAGTGAGCACAAGGGACTGTTTTCCCTTCTGTTTGTTGGTTTGATCTGGCTTATTTAACTGCTGGTCATTCAGCCTTACTTAGTGTTGCCCTCCCTGGCTTTTTGTGACCATTAGAATGGGAATAATTACTGTGAGGTTTTTTGTGGCTTTTAAACATTTATAACATCCACTTAGGAAAAAAAATGGTCAAATGCATTCTGTTCTAGTCTTCCGCTACTGCAATTAAAATTAATCCGCTTCTAGCACTTGGAGGGCAGGAGGCAAAGCTGCAATACTGGTTTTGGATTAGCCACCCCTATCAGCCAGCCCACCTATGTTATGGCCTTTGCTTGTTGTCCAGTGGGGTTTCATTTCTGGGGCATTTTTGGTTTTGTCGTTTTTTATGGGGCATTAACAGGAGAAGAGAGACACAGGACAGGCCTGCAGGGTGTGATTTTATTACTGTTTTTGTTGCTGTCACTGGTGCCGCAGTGAGGGTGTCTCTGGTAACCCCCCAGATTCACGATGCATGTTCCTGCTGGGAGTGCAGCCTCCTTTTTTCAGCCTGGACTGCAGCAGGGATGGAAATATAAAGCAGATTTGTTGCCCCTCTTCCCCATTTCTGAGCTGACAGACGAAGATCGGGGACAGCTCAGACCTCTGAAGAGCCTTTCACAAGTACATGGAGGGGAGGTTGTAAGTCTTGGAGAGCTGTTTCCTGTTAGAGGAGATGACACCAAGTTTAGCAGAGCTGAAGCCCTCGCTGTTCTCAGTATTTCAGGAGAATTTGCAAAGCCAATCCAGAAAGTTTGTTACCCCCCTGTTACCCCTCTGTAGGGTTTACACTGGAGGAAGACTTCACTTGCCAAGTGGAGACACGCTCTGTGCTTCCAAAAATCCTCGACCCTGTACTTTTGCAGTCAGAGCATCAGTGGCTCAGGTGATATTTTGCATAAAGTCTGGCACAGTCCCCTGGAAGGGTCAGACTGCCATGCAGAGCCCCTGGATAGGACAGGGATTTCCACACATCCCTGTGTTCTGCACTTGGATGGGTGTCCACACAGGCAGGCATGGAAGGGCACTGGGCATCTGTAACTCCAGGGAAGGCTGAGGGAAGGTGCAAGTGCTCCAGGTACCTGAAAACCAAGACCATGGTGTGCCGATAATTTTGCCTGCTTTGTTTCACTTGTATCCTTTGTTAACAAAGAGCAGTCTAGAGGGAAATAGTCTATTATTAATATTTAATTTCCTCCTATTACTGTAAGCAGATGACCTAAAAGATCATTTAGCCAGCAGCCAATAATAAAGCAAATAGGGGAATCAGAAAATGTATGTCTTGGTTAGATGGGTGATGCCTCCTTCCTCCTCTTTCCTGCCCCACCCAGCCACAACTCCCCTGAAAGGGAGGCAGGGCTGTGAGGGTGCTCTGTGACAGCTCCAGGCACTCGGGCTGTGTGTGAGCAGTCAGGGGCACAGAGAAGCCGCTCTACCTGAAATATCCATAAAAATACCAAACTTCAGAAAGGAAACCCTTGAGCAGCACAGAGAAGTGCTCCTCCTGCCTTCCCTGTGGTTCTCCCCAAAGGACACCTGTTTTCATTGTTTTACAGCCCCAGTTGTTTTGCCAGTTTGTGTACTGCCTGTGAGCACGTGGGCTCATTTATTGCGACTGGATCCTCTGAAGTGATGGGGAGAGACGAGATTTCTCGGAGTCTTTTGATTCAAAAGATAGGGAGATTCTCTTTGAGCTGAAGGGGTTTCAAAGAGAAGATAAAAACTCCCAAGCATCTCCCCCTCCAGGCTTTGGAAAGTAGGAAACAAATGATTTGGCAGCACCATTTTCTCTGCTTACAGCCGTGTTCGAATTGAGGGATTTTCCCTAAGGGAATTAAGTAATCTGCATGAGGCTGGTACCTGGGAAGGGTCATGTTGTCAAAAGGAGACACTAGATTGTGATCTGTGGAATAAACCTTGATGAACACACCCCATGGCCCCTCCCCCCGAGCTGCCTCTTACCCCATCCTAGAGCAGACAAAGAATCCAATTCCCTCTGGAGCCCATGGAAGCTGCAGCCTGTCACCTACGTGCCCACAGGCAGCCTTGGGTGCCACAAGGGCTGCTGATGGTCTGGAGATTTTGCTAATACGAGAGTAGCTGTTAAACTGAAGTGTCACAGACGTTGTCAGCCTGGCACGGGTGCAGAGGGCGAGTCTGCTCTGCACCAGCGTGACAGAGTGTGGGTGTCCAAAAGCAGGACAAACTCAGCCTAAAGGGGCCGAGAGCTTGTTTGAGGTGGGTGATTTGAACCAAGCAGTGGCCACGGGCTCAGCTTAATAATTTTGGCACTCAGGAGATAAAAGGGGCAGTATCTTAGTTCAAAGCCAACTGGAGATGCCAAACAAAAGCTTGCTTAGGCTCTGGTGGTGAATTGCTTTGTGGGGACTTGCTGTTCAGATGCTTTATTGAATTTTCAAGGAGCAGTTTTTCATTGGGGGGGAGAAATATGAGAGAGAACAGAGTGTTCCAAGTCACTAAAAATGAACAGAGCACCAGCTTTACAGGTTTGTGAATGACAAAAAAGGTTTATCTAATAATGGGGAAAAGGCCGGAACATAGCCCGGGGTATCAAGAAGGAATTAACAGAATAAAACACAGGCTTAGGAAGAAATACGAATTGTAGCTGTCCACCCTGTTGGGTGATACAGGTTATTTTCCCTGAGTTTCAAGAAGCTTGCCATGCTGTTCCCTCAAGGGCCTGAGTCGTTAAATATACACTTGCCCAGTGAGTAAAGCAGATGGTTAATTAATTTTGTCTTGTTAGAGCTGGTTGCTGAGTCTTTAGGTCTTGCATGAGGTAGACGATTCTACAATAAATTTCGTATTCCCTCTGGATATGTGTCATCTTCTCTAGGTGGTCTGGATTTCGTTTCGTCCCAGTACAGTGAATTTCTAGCTGTATAAGCAGAGAGGCCGAGCCTGTTCTTGTTTTAAAGCAAGTTGCAAATGCTTCTAGAACTGAGCCCTGTTATCACGTCAGGTGAACGCTGCAGCAGCTGACACTGTGAGGGGGGAATGAGGTGGGGAGGGCGAGTTCAGGCTGAACGTGAAACCTCCCGGGGTTGTGGCACGTTCTGTCAGCAGCAGGTGAGGCCCCTCGTGTGCTGGGGTTGTGTGGCCAGTAATTGGTTTTTCTAATGGCAGTGGCTACTCAGAAGCAGAGGAGCTGAAGCAGACACAAAATGTTGTTTTGTTGTGGCTGGGACACCTGCTCAGCCCCAGTTGTTTCTCTCCTGAGATGTGCTGGCTCTGCAGAATTCCATGTTTTCCGGTCCATCTGAGAGCAGAGGGTGGAAGGACATGTTGTCCTCTTCTGGACATAACATTCCGAGTGCTTCGGAATAAATGACTACGGCTTGGGATGAGGAATCAGACCACTGTTTGTGAAGGGGGATGGGAAGCAAGGGACTAAGCAAATTCAGAGATAGAAAATTCAAATTTAACATCAGACCATAAAAGAAACAGTTGAAGCAGAAGGGAAGAATATTCCAGTAATTTTGCTTGGATCCTCTTCACTGAGGTGTATGTGCTGTGAACACCAGGGGCAAGGGCAACATAGCAGGACTTTAGTTAAATCCCCTCAGCATCAGGGTAAACGTGCCCAGTTCTCAGGCCGCCTCCTTTCAAAGAGCAGCTCCTTCAGCTCTGACTCCATCCCAGAGGAGCTTGTGGGGGGAGCCGTAGTGGCTTTATTTTCCATAGCAGCAGTTTTGGCCCACGTATATCACAGCGATTTGTTGAATTTTTCTAAACTTGTCCTGACACCGGAGTTTGGTCGTGAGCTTGACCTGCATGGAAACGTGTGAGCACACTGGGGAGTGGAGAGGCTGGAGTGTTACCCTGTCCCCATCCTTGCTGCCGTGATGCTGAGGGACATGGGAGCTTCCTCCCACTTCAGAGCCTTCAGGCACAGCCTCTGACAGGGACACACACTCACACCTTCCTCTTACGGGCATGTTTTGCCCACTGCTTCCCCTGTTTGCTTGGGTTTTTTTCTCACACCAGCTTTTTCCTGTCTTTCTTCCCACCCCTCTCTTGCTCCCACACAGGCACAAAGCATTGTTTATTTCTCATCCTGCCTGTTCTGGTTTTTCTCCCTTCAGACTTTCTTTATTCCTATCTTATATTAATTCTAACCCCCTTCCCTGGAAGTTGGGCTGAGGGGAGAGGTTTCAATATCGCTGCTTTGAGACAATCCTGTTGGGATTTGTAATGGACAATCAGATGCCTGCAGAGTGATGTAAGGGCATATCACTGACATCCCTGAAATTCAAGGAAGTAGAAGCAAATCTTCAGGAAGTCAGTAGAAAATGGGAGTTTTTGCTGTAGGAAGATGGGCAAAACAGAGGTTTCTGTGGGTTTTTCTTCTTTAAGAAAGATTAAACGGATGATCTTTATCTTCCTCTTAACAGCTAGATCACAAAATAATCTCTTCTGTTGATTTCTTCCACTCAAACCAAACAAAACACAGAAACAAGATTGCTGAAGCTGGAGAAAAGCAAGGTTTTTGAAGCACGTCCAAACCACCAAGAATCATTCACTTTCCTTTCAAATGCAGCATTAGCAATAGAGCTCTAAATCAATGAAAGGTCTAAAATTAGATTATATTCCTGAGATCAGATGTGAATCACAAGTTAATCATATTTTCTTTTATTATCACTGTCTTTACCCTTTTATTTTATCCTGAGAAATTAGGTTTCTGACTTGAAAACAGAGTGAACTGTGAAGGCATCAAGCCCTGCCGGGTGAAACCACGCCAGATCACCTGTGGATGGCTCCCCAAAATCTTGTGTTTTGGAGGTTCATGTTGCATCCCAAACTGAGCTCGGGTGATTTATCAGTTAGTGCTGTGAATCTCTCTCTCCAAGCCCTCTGATGTTTCAAGTAGCTGTTTCTTAAATTAATGAGAAAATATCACTGCTTAAGCTTGCTAAATAAGGTTTACAGCCCACTCTGCAAGTGACAGGCGAGGACAGCAAGCAATTATCTCTTGACTGTGGCACAAAGCTCAGGGAACTGTATTTTTAGCTGAGACTGTGGTGAAATGCACCCATATCTGAAGCAGAGATATGAGGTGACCTGCGAGATCAGCGGGAGGGGGCTGAGGGTGCAGGCCGTGTGTATGTGCTTGGGTGAAACGCTGCTGCAGGACCGTGTTTCCTTGCAGGCAGCACCAGCTCTAGCCCCAGGTCTGTGTGCATGGCACTGCAGGAACTGGAGTGTATCCCTGAGAGATGGTGCTGGCACGGTGCCTGTGTGTGTGTTTCTGGGAGAGGTGTGTTTTGGTGGACGTGTTTCTGGGGGGCTGTAGGTGAAGAGCGACGGTGACCTGCACTGTTGTGTGGGTGCAACAAATGCTATGGGCAGTGCAGGTGTAAGGAATGAATGGTTTGCCTGTAGGATACAGATTCACATGAACAGAAGTGCTGGTGTTGCAGGAGGGAAGCCTGCAGAGAGCCTTGCAAAGGGTGTTCGTGGTCAGTGGGAATGTCCTCAAAGATGTCACCGTCTGACACACCTGCAGCTTTTTGTTCCTGCCACGGATCACGTTCCAGTGTCCGAGCGTGGGAAGGCAAGCCTGGGTCTGGCCACAAAGGGGTGACCACACATGCCAGCAGCACAACCCCCCTCTAATGCGGGTTCCTGTCACTGCAGAGCAGTGTTTTGGTGCAGCTCAGTCTTGGGGCAAAGCACGTGATGGCTCCAGTCGGGTGTTTGCGATCAGAGGGAGACAGGTGTATGTGCAAGGGCTCCTCCGCCTTTCCCCTGTGCAGCCTCAGCACTTGCCAAGGCATAATTAGTGGGGCTCTCGTGTTTCAGGGCAGGCTATTGAGCAGCTGCTCAAGTGCCAGCTCAGTTGGTAGCCTCGAAAACAAAACATCGCTTGTTTCTCATCACCACTGTGAAATGCTGCCTTCCTGAACTTGGGCTTGGCCCTGCAGCTTTCAGGATAGACAAAATGTGAGAATTTTGCCAATGATGTATTCTCCTAGGTCTGTTTAATATCCGTTATCAATTTACTGTGCCACTTTAATGAGATTTTGCTTTCCCCATCTCCTCCATAGAGCTGATTACTTAGTGTGTGTGGCTGGTGTTGATTTTTTGTTTTTGTTTTTGGGTTTTTTTTAAAGGAAACTACAAGTGAAGAAGTTGAATGTTTGCTTCAGCTGAAGAGAATATTTCTCAAGTCCTAGTGGGAAAAGATGAAACAGAGAAGCAGAGGATGTTGCTAGTAGGTATGAAGCCATGACTAGCACTGTGATTGTCAACAGGAAGCAGAGCATCACAGCTGATGTGACGCTGCAGTACAGCACTCTTGCTGCGTTGTGTTCCCTGCTGGACTCTGTGGCCTGGGGAGCAGTGTCTGTCCACAAGAGAGACTCTCCTGTCCGTTCGCCTGCTGGAGTTTGAATTGTTCTGCATCTGGTTCACCCACTTTGCTGGAGGTGGCAAGCCCTGGGCTCTTTTTCTTCACCCCTGGTGCTGTAAAGCCCTGGAACAGCCATGGGGAGGGCAGTGTGCGTGTGAGCAGCCTGCAGGGCTGGCAGCGAGGGCTCCGCAGACCCCCGGCAGCTTCGCGGTGTCTTGGCTGCTCAGAGCTCTGCAGATATGAACGCTGAGCTGTCCCGGCCCCTTCTCACAGCGGCCTGCCTGTCCTCACCATGCTAGTTCATGGGCAGGACGACTTCCTCTCAGACATAGCTTACATCATCCTCGAGCTCATCATCGCCGTGCTGGCCATCCTGGGCAACATCCTGGTCTGCTGGGCCGTCTACCTGAACAGCAACTTGCAGAACGTCACCAACTACTTCGTGGTGTCCCTGGCTGCTGCTGACATTGCCGTGGGCGTGCTGGCGATCCCCTTCGCCATCACCATCAGCACTGGCTTCTGTGCCTTCTTCTATGGATGCCTTTTCATCGCCTGCTTCGTCCTGGTCTTGACTCAGAGTTCCATCTTCAGCCTCCTCGCTATCGCCATCGACAGAATCATTGCCATCCGGATACCCCTCAGGTAGGAAGGGGCTGGGCTGGGGGGTCAGGGGGCGGGAGTGGTGAGGGCTGAACATCCCTAAGGGCGACAGACCTGGAGATGAATCAAGGAAGGAAAAGTTAAATGAGGATCAGAGGTTTTTCTCCTGTATCTTGAAAAAACCCCTTTTCTAGGTCTTAAAGGCTGCCTTGGCTGTTGGATTTTCTGGTCACTTCGTTTTCCAGTTCTTCTCTGTCCTCCGATGGTGCATGTCCATGGCATTGCAGCGCTGCTGCCTGGGAGCTGCCATTCCACACTTGGACAGGATCCTGCAGTAGCACCAATAACCTGTGCCCTGAGCTGCAGAAGGATCACTGTGGCAAGGGGGAGCCAAAGCAATAGATGGTGGAGGGCAGAAAGGGGGGGAGGTCAGGGCTTGTCTCCTTCCCCGTGGGGAGAATGGGGAGCTGTGCCTGCAGCTGTAGCAGCAGGGCTGGGGGAGTGTGGATGGGGCTTCTCACCGGGGTCCATTAAATGTGAAGGGAGAGGAATCAGCAGGCGATAAAGAAATGGGCCTTGGGAACATTTGGAGCAGCTCAGGCACTGCCTCTGGAAGCAAAGCATGTATCAGGTCAAGGCGGAGGCTTGTCCCAGCCCAGACCTGTAGGTGGTTATTCTGTGGTCTCTGGAGTTTAAAGGAAGAAAAGGATGTTTAAATATCAGAGCATGAAAGCTGACTGTGACTGCCTGGTATTGGTGTGCAAGCAGGGAGGCTGACCTGGGACAAGGGGAAGTTTTGCCACACACACAGGGGCTGCTCCTCAGTTCAGTTTTCCAGGAGCAGGTTGTTGTGGTGGGCTGTGCCTGGCCGTGGGTGTGAAGCAGCTTTGCATTTCTGTGACAATGATTTCGAGTCATTCACTGAGCTTAAGAGATGGAGAGGAAGCCCCTGGAGAGGCTGGTGCGGGAGAAGTGTAGGAGTCTCCTTCCTTCCTGTCTTGTCTTAAAAGGATGCAGCACGCTCTCAGGAATGGAAGGACTGCCTTCCTCTCCCAAGTAACAAATGTGGCTGCAAAAATGGAACAAACCTCTGATTTTTGTGCTCTCGAGATTGAGTTTTTGCACATCCTCACTCCTCTTGAGCTTAAATCACTTGTGTTGATCAGTGCAGTTGAATTTTGTCTCTTCTGAATACTTTGCTCACGCAGCACTTGTGTCAATTAACACAAACTTCCCATTCAAAACGAGAAAGGGTGCCCTGGAGCTGCAGAGATTGCCTTTCCAGGTGGGCCAGTGCAGCAAAGTCTTTCCTGAAGCCTTTTCTCAGCAAGTTTGTGCTGCTGTAACGTTACCTTGATTTGCTGGTTTGCAAACCCCATTAGTCACATCTGTTACAGCCTCTAGTTTTGATGTGGTTATAAGGAATATCTGTTCCATTCCACTGTGGAGAAAACTCTATCAATATTAGCTCCCCATAAATTGGATTGTGTCTGCTTTTCTACAGTTCTACTCTAGATATTCAGTTTGTAAACCAAAATAATGGTAAATGGTACAAGGAAACACTAGAGTAGCCCTCAGGAGCTGCCTCTGAAATGATTTTGGGAAGGGCTGATGTCTTGTATTCATCTCTCATGAGCTGACTCCAAGGACTTTTGCTGTCGGTTTAAGCACTCTTATTGCTAGAGGATGACTTGCCAGGAAAAGGATTTTAAAAATCTGGATTTCTGCCCATTTTTTTGGGCTATCACTGTAACTATATTGTCTTGAAAATGTAATTTCCTGGAACAGCCAAGGTAAAGAGTCTTTTAGAAAAAACAGACTTCATCCGCGCTGGGCACGATACTGGTTTCACTATCTTGTTTTTGAAAAAACAAAGCACACCCTCTTCTGCCCTGGGAACAGAGGGGTTGATTGGATGCAGAAACCCACAGGTAAATCCACGGGTTCCTCCTCCTCTGTGTCCTCTGCCGGTTTGTCCTCTCACAGTAGGAGTAATGAACATGTCAATTGTGTTTCCCCTTAAGAATTTATGGATGAATAAACATTAGATTTATAGCCTCAGACATGCTGAGAAAGTGAAAGCTGATTATGTGAAGAGGGAAATGTGATATGATTCAGGCTGCTCACATCCTCTTTTTTTTTTGTTTGTTTGTTTTCTTTTTCTAATATCTGTTTGCCTCAAAAATATGTCAAACAATTTGAGGGAAAATTCTGCCACTAAAGGTGTGTTGTTTTCACCCCATCCTTTAATACCTGGTAAAGCCCCTTCTCCTCCTCAGAGGACATGGAGGATAACACCAGGTATTCCTTAATGCTCTTCAATACCTCAGACTTCCTTCACTCTTGTGAAACTGAAAAGGGCCAAACCTATATTTTCTTCTTCTGTTTCTTTTTAACTATTTCATGTCCTAATGAAGGTAACCAAATATGTGGATGTGTATTCCCACACAAATAAACTGCCAGTACTAAGAAGGCAGCAAAGTGGGATATCTGATACTCTTTGGTTTTGTGTCCCTCAGTACATAATCAGAGTTACCTTTGAAATTATTTTTCTGTGGAGAAAAGACCCTCTTTCAAAAGATTGCAGCAAGGAAAGACATCTACAGGTGAAATTTAAAAACAGATAAAACCTAACTTGTGAGCGTCTTACGGGTTCTGCCTTTCAAGTGATTAAAACACGGTGTAGAATTTGGTAAACTTTTCCACGAGTTCTCAAGCACTTTGCTGAATTCTGCCAGGTTTTATACAAACGTAACACTCTGCAAGAGGCAACAAAGCACTCCCGTGGCAGGGAGTCCGAGCCATTGTTCGCCCTGGGATAAAATCCCAGCTGCGTCTCTCACGGGGCAGGTACCTGAAAACCCGCGCTGGCGGATGTCGAACCCCCGGGGGCTCCAAACAAAACTGGCCGCGAGTGTGAGCCCAGGGTGCCAAGAACAGTCGCTGCTCTCCGGGCTCGGCGGTGCCAGCAAACGCTCCGCGGGCACCGTGCCCAGCGCTGCGCTCCTGGGCGGGCATCGGGGTGAAGATACTCCCGGGGGAAGGGCAGGTACCTCGGATGCTCTGGAAGGAGAGGGGGAAACTTTCCTTCCTGCAGCCAAACGGAAAAGTTTTCTCAGGTTACCGAGGTTTCTGCTTGCTGTGTGTGCTGGATTCAGGCGTGAGACACGCGGGTCATCCAGTGCCAACTGCAGTAATGTGCTGGAGCACGGGCCTTTTCCTCTGCTGAAAGCTGGTTTTCCTACAGGGATGTGGAATGGGACCTTTGTGCTGAGAACAGTCTGTTTTCAGCTTGAATTCTCTAGGGCTGCCTTCTGAAACGCTCATACGTGAGCGTCTGAACCGGTGAGATTTAATGTTTTATTGTCACTTTGAGCCATATGTGGACTTATTTCTCTCCCTGCTCACCGTAAACCTTTTATGGCAGGCATTTCCTACGTGTGTTCATGTTAAACAGATTATGGGCAGATTCACCTAATATGAGAGAAGAGTAATTTCCCTTCTCCTTTGAACATGGGCACGGCTTTGAAAGCAGTGCCAGTTGTCTGTGGCTTCATGGGCTGCAGCAGAACTCGCTGTTACCAGGGTTTTAGTCTGGAAGCTCATCGTGTCGCGAGCAGAACGACTGTGTTTGCCCACCATTCCTGCTTCCGCTGTTTTGAGCAGAAGAAATAATGGTGGGCACCTGTGCCCACCTGTGGGATCCCACCCCATGCTGTCTCCATAGCAGGGATGGGCACAGGTATCAGTTGGCAGTAGGGGAGGCGGCTTTGTGACTGAGAGTTTTTGGGAAAGGTTTGTTTAGGTGGTGCATGAGAAGGTCTCAGTTTGGTTTCTTGCCCTGCCACAGATTTCCTGGGTGATCTGGGATTGCCAGTGTCTCTCATTTCCAGATACTTGGAATAGGGACAGAATATCCTCCTTGGTCCTGTCCCTGAGGGCTTCAGCTGCCTGGGTTGTGGGATGTTGAGTGGGTGTGTTCAGTGAGCAGTGTTTTGTAGTGGTTTGTTAAACACCACTGAGCTCTGCTGGAATTCACATCAAAGCCCTCAACGCTGAGCACAGGCTTTCTGGGCTGATGCAGTAAAGGTGTCTGAAACCTGCTCCGTGCGTGGCAGAGGCCATGCATCTGGCCAGGATGTCAGTGCTGTCCTCCAAAGGAAGGTTTAGAAGACCAGCAGCAGGATGATTGGATGCTGTGACCCTGAGTTAGGCCACCTATAATCCCACCTCAGCCAAGTCAGCCAGAGGTGTCTCATGCAGATCCTAGAAATTAGGCTCTCCTAAACTAATGAACACTTCTCAGCGGGTACCTGGCCAATGCAGGGCCACAGACCCTGTCACCAGATGCTGAGAGCTTTCTCTCTTAACCCTTGGAGATACTGAGCAAGGCATGATGGACATGCAGTCCAGCACAACACACTGCAGCTGGAAACTGCTTGGGTTAAGGGCTGTTCTAAAGCCTTGTAAAGTTTCTTGCATGGGAATCCCCAGAGGGTAAGAGGGAGGGAGAAGTGTTTGTCTGGAGCAGTAGTGATATATATTTTTAGTGGAAGGGAAGGGACATCTCTAGTCGTGGGATAACAGCTGCACAATTTCAAAATTCCTCTGACAAGATGTAGCTAATTCCAGGGCTGCAGGGTTTTGAGTGTTTTTTTTTTTGTTTTTTCCAAGCTTCAAGTGCCTTCAACCACTCTCTGGCTCCCTGAGTGTGCATTTCAAAGCACAGATGCTGTTTTGCTCTGTTGATGAGGCCTGAATGTGAGCAGCTCCCTGCCACCATCCATGCTGTGCCCTTAGCAGTCCCTAAGCACAGAGCAGGATCCACTAATTGCTGGAAAAAAAACTTTTTCTCTCTCAGAATCAGCTGAATTCTCCCTCATTTCTGGAAGGAGGATTTTGGTGTATCTTGACTACTGGGAATTGTGTGGTTGGCTCCCTCACCTGCTCCCTTTTTTCTGAGGAGGGTCTCATGTGGAGCCAGTTTTTTCCAAGGCCCATCAGCAGGGATTTAAAGCACATACAGGGTCTCCATTCTGCACTGTGCCCAGCAAAAGCGACCTCCCTCCTCGCCTGTCTTGAACTTGTGTTGGGATAGGAGCATGAGCCTGTGGGAGCAACTATTTCATTGGGAGATGGAAAGATTTCTGTGGCTTGTTGTATTATTTCTTTTAATGTTTGTTTTCTGAGAGAATCCTGGGGACAGAGGGAGCAGGAGCACTGGGTAAACACTGGGAGCCCAGCGCTACCGTTGTCCGATCGCAGACACACGGGGTCAAGTACAGTGTGGGACCCACGCTGGACAATGTGGGAATCCGGCCATCTACTTTCCATGCTGAGCATTACCAAGGGAAGGAAATTGCACTGAAATGTTAAACTGCTGCCCTGATTTACATTTGCAGAGGGAAGAACTGGTGGAGTCAGCTCAGGACTCGCAGTAACCTGCGAGGCCTTGGGAACTGGCTGGTATTTCAAACAAACTGATGTCCCCGCTGCACTGTCAGATTCTGACCACACTGCTTATTGTTCCTTTTAACAGATCTTGGAGAATTTACTGTTAGGAGCACTGGCTTCAACCAGGCATATCAATACCTGCACCGCTGAGGTCCCTTTGGTGTGTGCAGTGCAGCCACAGCACACCTGTAGTCAGAGCACTGTCCTCAGCTTAAATTCACCCTTTCTGAGAAAGACCTGGGGTTGGCTTAGCTGGGCTGGTGAGGAAAACTGCTGATTTGTCTCGGTTATTTCAGGAAGGTTGGTGGTGCTGGTCTTCCCGAAAGTGCCGTTGTGGAGCAGAGTGAGGTGCTGTGCAAGGCAGTGCCAGCCTGGCTGCTGCAGCCGAGCCAGCAGGATTTCCCTGGAGCACACCAGAACGTGGACATGTGGCACTGTGCCTCTGAGTTCTTTTGTGCTGTTTGGTTCACAGATCTCCTGCAAGACAGACCTGGCAATTCCATGCTAAAAGGCTGTTCCTTTGCCAGGAAGGAGGCACTGCCTCAGCCTTCAGCAAGGGGCCCACAGTGGTCTTCATCACCCAGGGTCAGAGCAGTGCTGTTGATTATCCAGGATTCAACATCTATGTACATGACGAAGTAGACTGATGGAGTGAAGGAACACAGATAAAAGCTGCATCAATTTCGCCACTTTTCTGTCATCTATTCACTGCCTAAAGGAAAGGGGAGGGAAATAGGCAGCAAACAGTGTCACCATGGAGTCCTTGCTGCACTATGCTGTGTGGGTTCTGCACGGCAGGTGCCTTTCTCGCTGTCTTCTGGAACACTGAGCCATTGGGAGGCTGTGTGGGTGCCAGGGGCTTGTGGAGGAACACTGATGTAACTCCCATTTGCTCTGCTTTGCAGGTACAATGGCTTGGTGACTGGCTCTCGAGCCAAAGGGATCATTGCCATCTGCTGGGTGTTGTCCTTCATCATCGGCCTGACCCCCATGCTGGGGTGGCACAACCGTGCCCAGATCGAAGAGCTGGGCTCCAACAGGTCCTCTCCCATCAACTGCAGCAACAGTATGGTGGCCTGTCTCTTTGAGGCTGTGGTCACCATGGAGTACATGGTCTACTACAACTTCTTTGCCTGTGTGCTCTTGCCCCTGCTCCTCATGTTTGGCATCTACTTGAAGATCTTCATGGCAGCCCGGCGACAGCTCAAGCAGATGGAGAACAAGATGGTACACGGGGAACGTTCTCGCTCCACGTTGCAGAAGGAAGTCCATGCAGCCAAATCCTTAGCCATCATTGTTGGGCTGTTTGCAGTCTGCTGGCTCCCACTACATATTATTAATTGCTTTACCCTTTTTTGCCCAGATTGTGCCCACGCTCCCCTCTGGCTGATGTATCTGGCTATTATCCTGTCTCACGCTAACTCAGTTGTAAACCCTCTAATTTATGCCTACCGAATCAGGGAGTTCCGATACACCTTCCGAAAAATCATCAGCCAGCACATCCTGGGCCGCAAGGAGCCCTTCAAGGCAGGGACAGCCAGCTCCAGGACTTCCACCCACGGTGGGGACGCAGAGAACGCCAGCATACGGATCAGTGAGTATGCGTTAGAGGTGTACACCAACGGAGAGATCCACAGGGATCCCGAAAAGCAGGACTTGAACAAATGCAAAGCTGGCTTGGAATGGCACCAGAACGGAAATGCTCTGGATCTGGAGACAAATGGGCATCTCCCACACTCCTGCAAAAACGGGGTTCTCTCTGATGCATGCCTGAACAGGGAGCTTCACAGTGAAGAGCTACTTGATGCCCAGGTGTCTTACTCAGATCTGGAAAGAGCAGCCTTCGCTGCAGCCGATGTTTCCTGATGGGACTTTTGAAGTCCTCCTGGTAGAATTATTTTTTTTCCATTGGTGACCTCTGCCGTGGCAGAAAGGGAGGTTGGGGGGCGGGGGGAGAGCTGTGTATTCAGATTGCTGTGGAGAAAGGGGTCCCTATCCAGGACTGCTGGGATGATCCTAAATACTAGACTGGAGAAAAGCCAAGAGACCGTTGAAGTGGACTAAGGAAGGAGGGACACGTTACCCGTCAATGACCTGTCACCAAGAGCAGTGCCAAGGTCGAGGATGGCATTCCAAGTTCAGCACTGGGAGACCCAGGGATATCAGGACATTATGCTGTACTGTGTGCCTGTGGTGGTGTGTCAAAGTTTTGCTGTCTTTACCAACAGAAACAGAAGCATGGCTGGAAATATTCCCTGAATGGCAAAGAGCAACAGGGAAGGGGCTGTTTAGTGCTGTGTCCCTGCAACAAGCAGAAGGGGGGGATAGCAACGTCTATTGGTGAGGAAGGATGCCAGGAGCTGCTTGTAGAGAAAAGGAATTTACCACATGGGAACTCTGGATACCTTCAACCGTGGCATTTTGTCTTTCAGTCCATGTTTTTAAAGCTTATACTGCAACAGGCTGCTCAAATGGGGTTTTTCCCATGTCTTGATAAGGTTACTTTAAGTTATAAAAGATGGGCAAGAACTCATATCCATGCCCTGAGCGCTCAGTGTTCCAGATGCACAAGGCAAATACAACCTCTTAGTTCTCCACTTTGTCCAGCAAATTGTGAAAGCAGAGTCTGTAATATGGATTTCCCTTGGCAAAAGGCCGTCAGCAGGACTTGGTGCTGCAGTGGCAGAGCAGCAGGCCAGGCTGGGGGCTGAATCCCCAGCCTGGGGCTGTGAAGAGTTGTCGGGTGTCTGACCTGTCTGTAGGCTGGTGGCATTGTCTGCTTTTCCTCCTGTCTCTGTGCTTGTCCTGCAGAGCTCGTAGAATGCAAATTCTTTCCATGGCCCCAAATGTGTGTGAGGGGAGCTAATATTCCATATTTTGGTGATTTTCATCCTCACTCAAAAGGCTGTGGAATTTTTTTCTTCTTTCTTGGGATAGGGAGGGACCCACCCACATACCTACTACTTATTTTTGGAATTCCAATGAGCTCTATTTAAACCCCTTTTCTCCTGTGATTTCAGTTTTTTCCTGATGTGCTTTACTGTGAAGCCTGATGTGTTCCTGTGGTACAGAGGCCAACAGAGCTGGCCTGTCTGGTTAGAAGATGCTCCTACTCTGAGAAGCTGAAAGGTGTCAGTAGTATTGGAACTCAGCTTAGAAACTGCAGTTTTCTGTAAAAAAAGAGCAGGCAAAAGTGTATGCACTGATGTGGTTTGTTTTAGAGGTGTTTCACAGCAATTTGATAGTTTTCTGTGTCACAGGAAGCCTGGCAGCTCAAGGACAGCAGAAACCCACATCAGCTTGACTTCTACCTGAGAACTGTCTGATTTTTGTTATTCAGACAAATAATCTGTGTCCAGTCCCACCAGCCTTCTGGAGACACAGGCAGTACTGGTCCAACTGGAAAACTAAAAATCTGGTAATTCCAGGGATCTGAACCTTACTCCCTAACTGAAAACATCATAAATACCCCGCAAACGTGGCTCCTCCTTGTGTCTGTCCACTAACATTTCAGAATCCAAGGGAAACTGGATTTTCATGCTTGAGGAAGAGAAGGTTATGTTCGTGTGCTTTTATTCCATGTCTGTTTTATGTATTGTGAACAATTAAAATGAAAAACCAGTTTTATTTGAGGAGAACTTTCCCTTTGCCAGTCTCCCCGCATGAAGGTGGGGAGTAGTTTACGATGCTGAATGTGTTCGAGCGTGTAGCTGCTCCGGGCTGGCACAAAGCTTAGTGTGAGAGGGAGAAAGAGATGTAGCTGCCACCACAACCCTTAGCAGAAGGACAGGCCAGTTTGTAAAACAATAGACCTCACAGTTTAATTGAACTGCTGCTCCCTTGGCACAGCTCTTCCACCGTGGCCTAACGTCAGAGGAGTGGATTATCCCTGCAGCACCATTTACGAGCACCGAGCCATTTCCCTGGCACTGACGTCACAGGTGGCTCCTCGGCAGGGTGACTCGGGATCTCGTTACTCTTGATCTTTCTTGATGGAATATTTCTGTGGGTTACTTGTGTGATGGCTGCTCTGACCTCCTGTAACTGTGGCAGAGGAACTCAGGAAAATGGGGGGCTCTTCTCCCCAGGCCTCGGCTGGGAGCCGAAGTGTTTCTAAGAATAACACAGGATTACATCCGGCGTTCATGTCAGTAACAATTAGGTCCACAAAGAAGCAGAGCAGGGAAGGAAGTGTGGGAAAATACCAGCATCGCTCATGCTGGAACACACACGAGTGCAGAAGTGTCTCCTATTGAGCTCTGTGAAGGAATGGTTTATACCACACTGGATCAGGCTTTCAGCTGATGTGGGTTGGTTGCTTTCTATTGTTTCCTGAGCATCTTCACACTCAATTATGGCAGCTTCTTGCTTGGTTGCCACAAGAATCAAGTTGATCTCTGTTAATGGACAAACTTAGGATTGTCACTCTGGA
Organism: Oxyruncus cristatus; assembly: GCA_013399855.1. NCBI lineage: Eukaryota > Metazoa > Chordata > Aves > Passeriformes > Cotingidae > Oxyruncus > Oxyruncus cristatus. The sequence goes on along the minus strand of VXAY01004937.1, from coordinate 528,864 downwards.
AAACTTTCCTGCCCGACTGGATCACCAAGAGAGTTTATTGAGTTTCCAGATGTCTTGAAATTAGCTTTTGTGTTACTGCTTGAGCTGCCCCCCGAGTGTGTCCAGTCCCTCTCAATATCAGTGATGCAGACATGAAACGAAAAGGGTGTGTGAAGGGGCTGGGGGATGTGTGCAGGAGGAAGGGCAGGGGGGTACGGAGGCAGTGTGGTTTGTAGAGAAGTCTGTAGCCACAGGAAGGAAGGGATGGCAATTCACCACATGCTGTCAGCCTTCTGGCAAACATATGGCTGGGATGGACCTTCAGAAGATGTTTCTGAAGCAGTTGTTGGGCAGAGCATGAGCCTTTGGAACAGAATTTTGGAATTCTTATTTCTTGTTTCCTAGGGATTATGATTTTAAGGCTTCCTGCTTTTAGGGTTTGGATTTTTTTTTTTTTAAAAAAGAAGTAGTAGGTCGCATCAGTGAGGTGTGGTCTTTGCTTCTAGCAGCTCTCCACTCTTGAGAGAAATACCTGCCTTCCAAGCTGCATAGGACCATGTGCCCACTTTTCTTGCAGCTGAAGAATGTTTAGCTGATGAAATGCAGCTGTCCTGGATAAACAAATGTGGTGCCAAGACAAAGAATGGGGTGACTATCAGGACAGGCTGCAGAAGTCCTCCCTGGGAATCCAAGGTGCAGTGGGCCCGGAGAGTAAGAGCTGGGGTAAGGAGAGACTAATTTCAGTCAGCTGGAACTTCTTACTAAAAAAAGTCTGAAGACACATGGAGAAATGTGGTGCCTCGTTTGGTGTGATGGCATTCCATGAATTTCACCATTCCCTGAAGACCCTTAGGCTCCAGGGTTTATTTGCTTTATAGGGTTTTAGAGAAAGCGAAGTTTGATCAGTCGCCAGGAGTCATTTTATCAAGACTTCTTGGAGCCCTCTCGTCAATAGGACACTGCTTTTTTGTATGTGCAAATAAATGCACTTACATCTGTGTCCTGCAGATTTCCCTTGGGATCAGGGATATTTCAAAGCTCTGTGCAAGTTTGAACTACAGCTCTTGAACTAAGAAGCAACTGGGCACGGTGGGACAGCTGGGGTTACTGTAGACAGAAGGGGCTTCCCACTGATCCCAGTTGGTGCCAGGAAGCTTGTTATGCAGGTGGACTTGGAGTGACATGGAATAGTCTGAGGCTTTGCTCATTCTTTGAAAACAGACTCCAGGGGATGCTGGTGGATATGGAGAAGTCTCTAAGGTGTGGGAAATTGGAGGGTCAGGATGGGAAATCTTGGTGGTGAAGGAGTATTTGTAGGGTAGGTGTTCAGGAGGATTTCAGGGGAGCAGGAACGTGCTGGGACTTGCTGGGGAGTGCACAGATGGTGCTGGCCTGAGACCAAGGTGTGACTTGCTGAGGAAGGATTCTGGAAGGGATGTAGAGCCTTACAGCTCTCCTGGGGTCACTGCAGAGGACCAGCCCTGCCTGGTGTGTGCAGAGGGTTGACTTTGTATTGTCCATATTGAGTGAGGCAGAGATGGTTCTTATGGATTGGCCTTTCCAGATACATTGTCCCATTTCATGAGCATGTCCAGGTGTAACAAAAACCCTTCTGTTTCATGAGCATGGGCCCTACCTAAAACCAAATCCAGCCAGCCACGCTCTGTGGAAGGACAAACGTGCTGCAAAAGTGCTACAATGCATCAAAACTGTGTAGAATACTCTGCAGTGGTGTCTGCTAAGTTCAGCTGCCTGAAGGTCAGTTCTCTCCCAGTTTGTTTTGGGTACCAAACTGTACTGAGTCATACTGGAGTTTTTCTCTTTCTAGCCCTGAACTTTTGGCTTTCTTTATGGTAAAACACATCAAGAGTAACTAAAATCAGACCAGTTCCTCACTTGCATGAGAGGTGAATAACCCTGACAGACTGAGAATCCCCAAACTGGGGCAATGCTATGTGTAACTCCCCATCTTAGTTGCCTGCTGGGACTGTTCACACAAGGATGTGTTGAAATCAAGACTGGAACCTGTTGATCTGAAAACATCCTTTGATTCCCCCACTGTCTCAGGAGCTGGTGTTCCTGTGGAGTGGTTCTCTGTGGTCTGACACTATGAACACCCTGCTGCACACGCTGTCACTATGAAACAATTACTCTTTTAATTTAAATGTTTTATGATATAGGTGTTGTTTTCCCTCTGTTTGTCAGTTACCAGTGGGGAGGGGTGGGGGGGGAGGGAAGGGGGTGGGAGAATCTGTGCATGCAAATGTATTTAAAGTGCATTGACCAAAGGTTTTTTTGAATCTGTGAAGTTTTCATATCTGTGAAGTCATCAGACTGCTGGGCAGTGAGGAGCCGCTGATGCTGCGGAGTCTGTCTTGGTTACATTTCTTAATAAGCATTAAAATAATAAAAATATATTTGTAAAAGAGAGTGTGAGTGCCTTTGTCCGAGGCAGATCCAGCTAGCTGGCTGTTTTATGTGCAAGTATTTCCTTAGTATTTTATTAGCTTTTTCCACAGACTGGTCCTTCTGCAGAGCTCCCTCCCTGCTGCTGCCTTTTGCAGAAGAGATTAGTGAGGACTAAGGTGACAGACTCAAATGGACTAGAAGACCCCTCCCATCTCTGAGATCCTGGGATCTGTCATCGTGGCAGTAAGGGACATCACTCACAGCTGCTTATGGAACACGAGGTAGAGCTGTATCCCCCCAACCCACTGCCCTGACAGGAACGGTGTGTTCCATAGCAGGACCTGGGGGGTCCATAACTGGACCATGAAACAGCTTTGCCAGCTGTGGCTGGGCCATCCCACCTCCTTCCTTGTGGCCCTGCTGGTGCAGCTCAGACCATCACCATGTCAGACCTCTGCCTGTTCTGCCAGTGAGGGTGTCCCAGCCCGGCACCAGCCAAACTAGCCTGGAAATGGAGGCAGGGAATCTAGATTCTACTGTGGTGTCTTTCCAGTCAAATCTGAGCAATGCTGACAGGCTAAAGCAGGAATACCTGTCAGCTTTTTGCAGCTGGCAGGTGCTAAATGTGTGTCTGAGGAGGTTAGTGAAAGTCTGTGCAGTCTGGGAGCACTTGGAATTGGGAGGTTATTGGGAAGGGGAAAGCTCACCAGATAACCATCAACTACTTGTCAGTCCCTCTTTTGGGTCACTTTGCAGCTGAGCTTGAGGCCTCCTCACTGGAGTCCCGGTTTGTGGAGCGGTGCTGGCTCCCTGGTGCTCTGCAGCCAGCTGTGCCCAAGCTGCTCAACCAACTGTGTAATTGAAAAGCTTTTTGATTTTTCCCTCCTTTCACAAACACTGTGCGTTTTGTTCCGCAGCATCAAAGGCCGGGAGCTGGGGGAACAATGGGCGCCTGCAGGAGCCCAGCGGGAACAATGCTCGTACCTAGGAGAGAGAACTTGGAAGAACAGAGAGAGCTCCCAGCTTAGCAACACAATTGGCCTAATCTGGAAATCTCTGCTTGGAGATCCACACCTTGGCTCAGTCACCTGGAGCAACTGGACTTTGCAGGGCTTTTGCTGTAGAGAACAGCTGAAACAGTGCTGGGGAACTGCTGCTGTTTCTGACTGGAGAAGTGGGATGGGGCTGTGGAGGGTGGGCTTTCCCTCCTAATGGGAGTTAATGGTTTTGGCTGAAAAGCTTTTCACAAAGCAGCAGGATCTTCCTTGTTGCTTCTGCCCCCAAACAGGAAGCCTTTGCTGCTAAGCATAGTACACACAACTGCCTGCATGTGTTTCAAGGAGAAGTTTCAGGAAGTTAAAGAGCTTTGAGCACCTTTTCTGAGGCCCACTGGACCTCACAATTTACTTTCACAGGAAAGAGTCCCCCAGTCTTGCATTTGACTAAAAAGACCAAGTGTTTTCATTCAGAGGAAGGAGACAGACGTCTGCCAGCTTGGAGTGATCCTGGGAGGAATCCATCTCTCTGATCCTGCAAATAAGCCCCTCAAGTTAGATGATGTGACTCACTGCAGGCTGGAGTCTCACTGAATAGTAAGTGGAGCTGTATTTCTCACTGACTTCCAATCTCTTCTTCAGTGAATTCTGAGAAGAAAGGGGGGCACTTCTGGATATTGGAGACGTTTCCTCAGAAATGACACAGTGGATGCTATTGTTGGAGGGGTCTTGGCTGTAAGATACACCAACATTTTTCTGCTGTGTGACTGCAGAGTCACTGCTGAGATCCTGCAGAGTGGCAGGAAAGTACTGTCCAGATCTCAGAAAATCATAATTTCAGTTCAGGACCTGGAGTCCTTGCAACATGTCAAAGAAAGTAATCTCAGCCAAGTTTGGGTGTGAGAGTAGCATGGTGATTTTTCAGCAAGTGAAAGGCAAGGACTTGGAAAAAGAGCTTTCAGTCTGCAAGTTTAGAGTAAGCTGTGTAAAGATAAGGTTATGTGCAGTGCAGATGCATACTGTGTGGTCTGAGACTGTGACACTGAACTCTAAACCCTGGTTTTTGGGAGTGTCCTGGTGCAATCCAGAGAGGTGACTGCAACTTCTAGAGAGCCCAGGGGAGGCTTTAAACCTGCCAGCTTGGACACTGACAGCTCTGGAGCTGCAATCCCTCCAGCTTTGTTTGCCAAGGATTTACCCTGAGCCCTGGGCAGCTCTTTTGCCTTACCTAAGACAAGGAGATTAGATAACAGCTCATAATGACAATAAAGAAAATCCATGTGCATGGGGTATCTTGCTGCCTCAGCTGTTGATGAGGTCATGGGGATGTCTTTCAGGCTGGTATTAGTCTAGGGTATTACTTCTAAATGGGAGTTCAGCATATCTCAGTTGGGTGCTTCATGTTGCAGCTGCATCATTTGGGTATTTGGCATCATCTGGGCTGTGAAAGCTTCTGCCTGTGCTTTGGGGTTCCCATGGATGCAGGGCTCTAGTGGTGACTGCACCCAGGAAAAAATTCACCTCCTAATAAAGAGAATTGAGGAGCCTGGGTTAGTTCTATGAAGAATGCAAAACAAGCCTGGGCCATCTCAGGGTAAGCTGCACTCATGGTGCCTCTTGAACCTATGTCCTGTTATTGTTGGTGTGGAACGTGAGGGTCTGGGCCAATGAAAATAAGGAAGGTGGCTTGACAGACACAGATTTTATCTTTTGAGATTCGTCATAACCTTTCTAGTGTATAATAAATAAAGTTGACTCAGGAATTGGCAAGTGCCCTATAACATGCAGTCCTGGTGTTGGGACTCGGCAGAATGTTCTGCTTAGCAATGCACTCTGTCAGCTCTGTTTGCCAAGTTCCTATTTTGGAGGTGTGCTGAGCAGTGGCAGATGCTGGAGCCTTCAGCAGGGCAGGTGTGCTGGACCCAGCATCTCTGACCATGCTGATCCAGGGGGGATGAAGGTCATTTTGAATCCCTGCTGATACAACCTTTTACCACCAGGCCATAGAAAGAAATGCCTTGCCAAGGAATGCTGTTTGCAGGAGTGTGAGTACTGGGGCCAAGAGGGCTCCCATCCTTTCACATTACTGTATAACCTGTCAGGCAGTCAAGGCAACATTGAACAGTATTGCTTCCTGTGTTAGTGCCTTGAGCAGCCCTGCCACGCACTCTGGATCCTGTGATATTAAACCATTCCATCATCCAGAGAATGGGAGTGATTTCGCAGCTAACGGGAATGGTAGCTCTGAGACTTGCCTGCTGCTGAGAGACTCCCTGCCATCCTGTGAGCAATCACAGGCTTCCTGAGCCAGGCAACTGGGGGCTGTGCTGCTGATTTGAAGCTGTTCTGTGCTGGTAACATCCAGCTGTGAAGTTATTCTGCAGGGCCTATAGATATGGGGAGAAGAGGGGTAATGTTTGCATTCCCAGAACCCAAGAGGCAACTGGGGCAAGGTCTGCAGTTAATTCACAAGGATTGTGGCTGATTCAAAGGCAGAGTTTCGAGAGGAGAGCACCCAGCACCAGCACAGGGGTGCTGGGCTATATGAACAACCAGCACCTTAAAGAAAAGGACAACTGGCTCCCTTGTTTCTGAGGTGCCTGCCATTTGGGAGCAGTCCAGTATTCCAAGTGTTTCCTGCCTTTCTTTATATTCATGCCAAAAGCACTAACAGAATAGAGTGGAGACAAAAAAAATCTCAGACCCTCCTCAAGATCCTCCTCTAATTCCAGAAGGATCAAAATGCTAAAGGTTGCACTGGAAAAACAGAAATAGCCTTTTCTCCCACCATCGGTAACTCAATGCCACAAGTAAAGCCGAGAATCAGCTGCTTGTTCTACAGCTGCGTCCTTTCTGAAGTCATGAGAAACAGCATTTTGATTTCCTTCCAGAGGAAATACACAGTAATATCCCTAACTTGCACTGAGGCCTTCCAGTCTGCAGAACTAACCCATCTAACATTCATCTGCAGCCAAATTAAACCCAAGTTCCCCTATTCCTTATGGATTGAGCCAACACTTGGGAATCAAGGCTTTTAATCAGAAATACTTATAGCTTGCTTTCTCTGAGCACTTGCTTCCCATGCAAAGTTCCCTCCCATCCTAAGTTCTGCATTTGCTGATGATCCCTCCTTTCCTGCCATGAGCCAGACGCAAAGCACACGACGTTTATCCAAGATGCAGGGGCTGTTTGTGCCTTTCCGTGGCTCAGCACCACCTGGACTTTCAAAAGCACTGTAGCAACGGTGTTCCTGTATATTTTCCCTGTGTGGCTGGAGGGAGGGATGTGCTCTCTGTGCTAACAGCAGTCTCTCATTCCCTTGCAGGAGGATCTTTCCATCAGCGTTCGATTTGGAAGCACTGTGTGGGGCATACAGTCCTCCCAGGGACAGTTTAATGCCTTCTTCCCGTCAAAAGCATGAGGCTGCATCCTGGGGTCGGGATGTCAGCGACATGGGGATGACACTGAAGGCTGAAGCCTGTGTGTCAGTCAGGTCTTGGAAGAGGCTGAGCTCTGTCTGCTGCACAGACACGTTCACGCTCTCCGAGGGGAGGCCCTTGAGGACGCAGCCATGAATTCAGTGTTTTCCAGGTGGCCGCGTTCTCTCTCTGCTGGATGAACCCCAGTGTTGTGAAACATGTGTCCCTGTTCTTTTTCCTAAAGAGATGCATCTGCTGCTGTCAGCTTCCAGGTAAGATGCACGGGAACCTGCTCTCCCTCAGCATCTTTGGCCTCTGCTGGTAGTGAGGCGTCCTACGAAAAACTAGAAGTGACCTAGAGCTCTTTTTCTTTTGCTAACCCTTGGTCAGTGTTGCAGGTGGAGAAGTAATGGCAGTTTTCCAGCAGGTGAGACCCTCCAGGCCAGCCAGGCAGACAAGCAAAATAAACACAGAAATAGCATCCATGCAGTAAGATAGCAGGGAAAGGAGAGGCTGGGAGAGCTTTCTGCTGCCTGTGTGCCAGGGAGAAGGCCAGAGCTTGGAGCTCTCTCCAACAGGAGCAAGCAGGTGTTGAACCTCAACACAAAGAAAGGGATTACTCCATGGAGAGACAGGACGGAAGAAAAAAGGAGGTTTCTGCTTTGCCCAGATAGAGCAGGAGTTGCTCTGTAGGGCACAGGGTCTGTGGAAAGAAGTTGGTAGGTCTAGGTATGGGGTGAGTTAGTGCTTTGCTCAGGGCAGAGCCTCTGATTAGCTCTGCTCTGTTTTTGTGTCTCAAAAGCAGTTCTGAGGGTCTCCATGTTGATGGAAAGTTTGCTCTGTCTCACCTGGGAAACCTGTCCCCTGAGCTGCTCCCTTTGTGTCCCTTCCCCCCAGATCCCAGGGGTTTATCAGAGCCTCCACTCTGCTCAGTTTATCCCTGGTGGTACGACTGAGTACTGCTGTGGTAAGGCATGTGTTGGCTCCATCCCTGTGCTCAGTGAGATGGAGAAGCCACCTGTGGTGCCCAAAATAGCCTCTGCCTGGGCAATCCAATCCAAATGGTGTTGGTAATGCTGGGGGATTCCCATGCCTCAGAAAGAGGCTTTTGTTGGGAGGATCTAAACTGAGCTCCAGGCCTTGCCAGCTGTGGAGAGCAGCAGATGGATCTGCAGTATAAAAATAGATGGAAGCAAACTCTTTTCTTCACCAGCTCAAAGTACAGTCCCAGAGGTGCCTGCTCAGCAGAACCAGAGCAGGGAACTGGGTGCTTTGCAGCTGCCAGTCTGCCTGGAGCCCATTAGCTCTTGTCAGAGACAGAAATTTATCTCTCCTCAGTCCCATTCCCCTTACAGCTGCCGTGTGGACAATCTGGTTTGCTCACAGCTGTTGGCAGTGTGTTGCATCCCATTTCCCTGGGGCAACACAAGCAAGAGAATGGGGCATTTCTGTGAGACACCACATTCCTAGAAGAGGTATTAGTCTGTGGCTGTGTCCTCCGAGATCTCTGCACAGCACTTTAGGAAACGTGCTGACGACTTGCACCAGTGTGTCAGGGGCAGTTTCAATAGCTGACTGGGAGATTTTGCAGCATCCAAGACCTCTGTGTATTGCATGTGGAAATCTCACCTATTCCCGACCCCAGCTACAGGGGGAACGTTTTGGAGTGCTATAATCTTTGTTGTTGCTCCAAGTGATTCGGCTGCTTGTTTCAATGCCCTAAGTTCATACCAAAACTCCGAGGTTTAAACACCCCCCCAAAGGTATCTAAGGCTCATCATCCTTGGTCTCTCAAGTAGACTAAAAGGGAATGTCCCCTGTGGATACCTCCAGGGCCAGCTGTTCATCCCAGCACTTTCCATCTAGGATTAGAAGTTTTTCAACTCTAAAAGACGATGGGTTTGGTGCACAAAAGCAATTGTGAGGCTGCAGCAATATTCAGAGCAGGCAGGATGTGGTCCCTCTGCATTGTGCCTGCACAGCCATCTCATCCTGTGTTTGCATAAACGCCCCTTCTCAGCTGGCATCCCCACTCCATCCCTTCCTGCTAATGGAATAAGAATCATGGAGATGTTTCCCGATCGGGCTTTCTTGAGGCACTAATTTGATACACACAGGGCATCTTCCTGCAGTGAATGTTCCTTAGGTAAGGTAGTTGAAAGTGAATTTGCACGGGTGGGTGGGGGCAACAGGGCAGCACTGCTGCCAGAAATCAGGGAAGGAATGGAAGAAAACTCTTTTGTTCCATACGTTCAAGCATGTTGTGTCTGTTTATGCTCCCCGGCTTCTACCTGAGCTGTGTTTTGAAGGTGGCTGCACTCTTCCTCTCCTCCTCACTTTTTTGGGGTGTTTTTTTCCATTTCATCTTGTGAATCCGTTCTGCACTTTTTTAATTCTTTACTTTTTGTGTCTTTGCCGGTTTCTTCTCCTCTGCCCCGTGTTCTCCCGCTTCCTGAAAAGCTGTGGGGTGTGAGGCAGAGGTCCTGAGGCTGGCCACACCTCCCCACACTGCATCCAAGGATATACTAGCTGAGTCCCTGACATGCCTCTGAGAGAGCCATATAGGAGCAAGAAGGGAAGAGGGAGAAAGAGTTGCATCATTGGGAGAAACCAGGTCAGAGGCTGAGGTGGGTGAAGATGTGGTGTGCAGGCAAGCAGGGCCCTTTTGATAAGAAATCTCCAAGATGCTGCACATAGTTTCTCTTCAGGAATATTGTCCTTGATCACAGACCCCTGTGCTCTCATTTGGTGCTGGGAGTCAGGAAATAGTGGCAGCACAGAGCCTTTCCACTTATTTACAGCATTTCCTTTTGCTTACTGGGGGAGCAGAAAGGGTCGTCTAAAGGGCTTGGGTTTTTTTCTGAGCAAGTTTGATTTGCAGAGCAGAGGCAATTGCTGTTCCTGTAACTTGGGAAGCACATGGTGGGGAAAAGGTAACTTCTTTTTCCTCACAGATCTAGAAACCCTGGGTTGACAGAATGGCAGACAACAACCCACCAGTAATTGTGCCAATAAACAGACTAGGAAGCATCTGCCTTTCAATAGTGTAAACTTGACATTTCACCCCTGACGGTTTCTGTTTTTAGCTCCTTCACGTTCAGTACTCACAGAAATGTTTCAGCCACTAACTTGATGGGATCCAGCTCACAAAATGGCTCTCACCTCTCGTGACTGTCACGAGAGGTCTCCACACTTCATGGGGGAGCTCAGTGTTGCCCCCACCTTCAACAATCAAAGGCTGTCAAGGTGCAGTGGTGGGATGGAGCCTTTGTGGGAATTTCCAGCAGCACCACAGGAAAGGTGGGACCAAAACTAGTGGCTCCAACAATCCAGTCCAGGCCTCACTTCCCTCTCCCTGACTCCAGCAAAACTCTAGATACAAACCAGAATCTGGGCTAAATGTGTGGTGTGACTGCTTTGTTTTGTGCCTGATGTGCTTGGTGCAGTACAGCAGTGGAAACAACCTCTCAAACACAGCCCTTCTCAAGCACCAAATTTGGGCATTAACCTGGTGTGATAATTCAGCAGCAGTTGAACCACAGTACAGCATGTGTATAGTTGTATCTCCATTTTCCCAGGTGACCACGGAGGGTCATTTTTACTTTTATTTTTGGCTGTTGACCTCGGACAGGATGCTCGAGCGGGAGGACAGGAGCAGTGAGTGCTCCCTCTGCTGTCTGTGGGCTTTCAAGTTCCCGGCTAATTTGGTCCCTACTCAGATTAAATGTTTTGCCAGGCTGGAGATGACTCTGGAAGCTGTTCAGCTTCCAGTAAAGGACCCGTATCAAATATATTTATTGTGGTTAATATGCAAGGCCCAAGTCTCACAGCCCCCTGTGAGTGGCTCTGCTGTCTCCCGTGGCACTGCAGTCACAGCCTGTGTATGAATGTGAATTCGGGTTTGGACTCAGCATCATTTACCAATGAGGAGGGATGGATGTTGCAGTTTTGTATTCAGCAGAGGGTGGACTGGACTGGGGGGCACTCATGCAAGTCATCTTTCCTGATGAGGTAACACCTGTGATGTGTCAGCCAGCGGGGGGCCAGAGGAGATGAAATCTTGTTCAGTTTTGGGTAGGAATCTCAGGTCTGTAAAGCAGCTTGTTCTGTGGGCTTCTCTGGTTGTTTACTTCAGGCAGGTTTCCCCACTCTTAAAGGAGACAACTCAGTTGCCTTCACCAGGATGCAGGACTTGATTCAGCATCAAGACAAAGGCCCTTAGGGAGATGCCAAGAAGTCAAACGGGAATGGGGAAACCACAAAGGATTTTTAAAAGCCATTAAGCAACTTAGGAGGAAAAGTGCCTCTAAATTACTCTGAATGTTGAGTTTATTAAGCTTATTACCCCAGGTCCTTATTTGTCCTGGTGTAACCTGAAAACATTCTGGCCAGTTGAACTGGACAGTGCCTTGCCAGAGTGCTATGACCAGCAGTTGCTGGGTGGCAACTCCTCCCTTTGCCTTGCACTTGTGTGGCCTCTCACTTCATGTTTATTAGGCCTCTTTTTATTTTGGAGGGTCTTCCCCTTTGTTTGCTTGCTTTGTGTTTTGTTTTTTGTTTTCCCCCGGCACTGTCTCTGTGCAGACCACATTCTGGAATTGTGTCAGGAAGACATTCCTGTGTTTCTCTGCTGTAACATAATCGATCCTTTGTTACGGTATTTCAGTTAGTTCAGGTGCCCCTGAAGGATGAGCAGCTGTGGTCAGGAGCAACAAGGTTTCCTGGCTGTGATTGTTCACTGGTCTGGCAACTCACAAAAGTGCTATTTTTCTTCACCTCCGTTGAAGTGCTAAACATGTCCCTGCATGCACAAGACACAGAGGCTCAACAAACTCAAGGGGCTCATTGTTAAGCAAGGTAAGTCATCCTGAGAGGCTGGGCATTAGAGGGTTTTCAAAGCTTCCCTCTGTTTGTGAAGGACCAGACAGTGAGGTGGTGTGGCAGCACAGTCCGTAGCATGAAGGGAAAACACTGGGTTCCAGTTCTCTGCAAAGGCCCAAGAATAGCTGCCCCGGTGCTTCCTGTGTCTGCTTGATGCTGAACCATCAAAGAGACTTTCTGTGGGTTAAATTGAGCTTTCTACATTTAAGAAGGGAAATTATCTTAAGTTTTTGTTGTTGTTGTTGTTAAGTTTGGCCCTTACTTTGTTAGCAGCCGTATACATTAAACGTGCTAAAAAAGAATACAGTGTAAAAAAACAACTAGACAAAGGAATAACAGAAGCAAGCATCAATTTGATCAAGTCTCTGAGTTCATCGAGACCATATGGAAGCTGTGAATTTTATGAAGGCAGGTGAGAGTCAAAATGGTAATAATTTTTTCTTTCAGTTTATGAAACTGAGAACATACTTATAGACCAAGCATAGGTGGATGAGGGAAGCGGAATCACTGGCAAACCAGAGGCAGGAGGAAAGAGGGGGATGCAGAGGTCTGAACAGGGAAGGGTTATTGCCTGGAAGGGTTATTCTGTCTAATGCATAAGGAGAGGGAAAGGTGAAGAAAGGCCACAGGCATATTAGTTATTTGCAAATTGCACTATGTTCATTTCTCCCTCTGCCCAATTTTAGCCATTGTGTGGAGCAGGCAGCAATACATGTGCATGCTGCATCCATCCATCTTCATAATAGCTGGGTTAAATTGCACAATCTTTAGGAATATCATTTGCAGGCAGCTCTTATTGCTGTTCCCAGCCTCTCTCCAGTAATCTGTGGCTCCAGGGACTGGGCACATTTTGAAACTGTGGTCACTCGGAAGGTATTTTTATGCTGCTGCTTCTCTCACCTTTTTATTCTATTATTCTGCTAAATTACTGGGTTGTAAGTAAGTATTCTTCTAGGACTGGTAATTCAGGATCTTGTGATTCAACATTACTAGAGAATGGTTCTTTGTACCTGTAAGAAGTGAGGAATCTTTCCACTAAGATCTTGCTTCTAGCCTTGGGGAGAACTTCCACTCCGAAAACTACAACTTTGTGTACACAAAGCTTCCCAGGTAGTTTGGTGGTGGCTTGGTTTCTAAAGAGATCTTGCTTACAGTGGAAAATTACACTATGCTAGAAGGAAGCTTTGAAGACCTGCAGTATATGGAATTAAGCCCATATTGTGAACAGAGAAGCATGAGCCAGCAGATGGGATAGTTAGGGTGTCATTTTTTTGTATGCTGCATGCAAGGTCCAAGTGAGTCTCCGAAGTGTTGCAATTCCTCAGGACCTCAGCCTAACTGGATGTTGTTTTGCAATGCTGAGCAGCCCTTCGGTGTAATCGCTTCTTCCCTCCCAAAGCCTGAACATCTGGATTTATGGTGACAAGAGCAATCCAGCGAGGAAGGGCATGAGAAATGGTACCCCTGTGGATTAGAGGAGAGACTGGATATGGTCTGAGTCACAGCACATGTGAAAGACTCTCTGGCTTCCCCCAGCTGTCCCATCCCACAGTAACAGTACCACTGCTGCTCTCCTCTGTTGGGAACCGCTGCTCACAGCGACGGCTCCTCAGCAAAAACAACTCTCAAACCCCTCTGCCATCATCTGTAAATGGTGATCCATCAGCCACTCTCAGTGGGAACTACTGATATGAACCTCTACCATTTCCCACTAATATCAGTTTGTTCATTAACTTTCTGTGTTTCAGGTGCATCTCTGTTAATTTTCACGCACCACTGCCCACCTCTCTGAAGACGTACAACCTGTGTGTTACCGGAACATAAAAACTTTATAGTTGGAGGGGATGCAGCAGGAATAGAGGTGAACACTGCCTCTTCCTGGAACAAATATAAATTTTGGTGCCTCTTGAAGGAGCTATATGTACCCTCTTCACATAACTTCATCTCTTTTTGAAGTGCCTGGTGATGCCCTGCAGAGTGAGGGTGAGGAGGGGAAAGTGGATGTGTAGGGAAGCAAGTACGTGCTCTTAACTGATCTTTCTGATTAACACAGGAGGAGGCTGTGCTAGAGGGGCTTCCCAGGGCACAGCCTGGCTTGATGGAGGCTTTTAAAAAAGACTTTATTTTATTCAGTTCCTGGAACTGAGCTGATGCTGGTGGTTGTTGTTATGCCGGGACCAGGAGGAACTGAACTGAGCGTCAACATGTTTGTGAGTGACACGCTTGTGACTGCTTCCCATTGTGGAACAAAAGATGCAAAAGGTGAGCAAGCAGATAGTAAAATATGGATATGGAATTTTTGCAGGCTCCCTTTTGCTCTGGAGACCGACTCAAGCAGAGTGTGTTGCAGTGTTGTCTTTTGCCAAGTAGTGCCCTTTCTTCTGCTACCAGTTCTCCTGCTACAATAATTCCTTTGTCCCTGGGTGCTGTGAAAAGCCTGTCTGATCAGTTAGAGATTGGATTTGGTAAGGATTTGATCTGGGACAAGTGCTATCACAGCTCTTTATCCCTGCATGCCCCAGTTATCCACCACACATCCCTGCCACACTCGCTCATTCCTGTGCTCCTCTCACATCTGTAGGTGATCTGTGTCTTGCAGATGATCAGTCCAGGGACCATGTGCTATGTTTTCCTCCTGTTCATGTGACTCTGGGAATGTTTGTTCTCCCACAAATCCTTTGAAAATGTAGGATGTAAGGTAAGTGGTAATCTCCAGACATGCAAATGAAGGGGGCTATGTATTGTTTACAAAAACATTTCTGTCTGGTGTGTAAAAAGAAGGGTCCTTTGTCCAGGGTCTTTCCCACCCAGACTTGCTTCTTGGAGAAAAGCAAGAGCTAGTGCTCATAGTGTTCCTAGTGATCAAGTATTCCTCCAGGACATCCTACATATCTTTAATGTGCTGGCTGCCCCCCTCCCTGTCAGTGGTGCTTCCTCTGCTTCCCTATCTCTCTTCTCCCGTCTCCTTCTACCCCTACCAACTTGAAACAGCATCTTTTCAATAATCTTTGTTGACACAAGCTGCCTTAGCTGTAGTTGCTGCAGGGGTTGGGAAGGCTCCTCAAGCAAAGAATGTTCAGTCCTTGGGGTCATGGAAACCAGCCAGGAATTTCTGCTCTCCCATTCCCAGGGGCATGAGGAGCCTTCAGAGGAAAACCAAAGGTGACCATTTCCTCAGTTTAAATGTCGTTGACCTGAATTGCAGATGTTTACCATGACTTTTTAAGATCAAGAGGGCAGTTTTGGAAATATGACTGGTATCTTGATGGAGGATCATTTCAAATTACGGAGTCCTATAAAGCAATATAGGAAATTGTTATTTGAAAAGAAGGCATCATCGCTGTCTTTTTCAAACCTTTTGGAGTTATTTTATTGCCCTTGATACATGTGTGCAGCTTGTTTGGTGAGAGGGCTGGATATTAAATGGTCAAATATCATTCCTTGCAGGTATGAGCACGGAATATCAAGGTAGGCCAGAACATTAGCTATGTGCTAATTGAGGACAGTGTGTTACTCAGAAGGAGAAAGGAGGTGACAGTGGGACTAAAGCTCCCTCTTTTCTGTAAGGGTGATATCTTAACAGCTCTCATGGGAGGAAGGACATGTTCAACCTAATAGGATAATGGAATAATATGTTGAACATATCAGCTTTGACACAGACCATCTGGTGGCTGTAGACACAAATAACCTAAGGAAAACAAATTTGAAATGTTTCAGGAAATGGCTATATGCATGCAGTGCACTGGGGGGGCAGGAGGGTGCCTGTGTGTAAAAGGAAAAAGATAAAAGCCCCTCTCTTTGGCTGCGGGAAGAGTGTCTCACTCATTCCTGGAAAGGACTGCATTCCATCCTTAATGATATTTGGCCTATAAATTTAGTACTGTCATCTCCTCTGGACCCACAGAACTCTTCACTGTGAGGCTGGACCAAAGGTCCAGTATGGAGTCTAGTTGGTAAACAGAAAAATCCCCCAAACCAAACAAAAAACCCTCCTTCCTACAGTTACTGTTAGAAATTTGCTCAGAAATTGTTGGTATGGAAACTATTGCTCAGCAGGAAAATGATCTCCACAAGTAGGTCATCCACAATCTCTTCCCTTCCTTCTTTCTGCTGACTTTGTGTTTCTAACCCATCCTGTCTTCTCATCCCTGTCAACTGGTTTAAATTCCAGTCTGCATAGACTGCTGGCCAGCAATGAAATGGTTAACACAGACTTTTTATTTCTCTCTTTTTTTTTTCCTTCGTAAAGACAGTTTTCCTGTTTTGGAGCCAGAGAGATTCTTGGGTGGAAGGTGATTATTCTTCTCAGGGCTTTGATTTCAGGCTCTTTGTGGACATGAGCTATTTCAGCTGCTCCATTCTATTCACATGTGAAATATTTTCTTGAAAATGGGAAAAATAGGAATATACTTTTTGTTCTAGATGAAAGCTCAGATCCTGAACTGGAGCACGTGAGCCGAGCCACAGCCAGGTGGATGATTGTATAACCATATAGGCAATACGATCCTTTCGGTATGTCACTCAAGCCAAGAGTTGAATCTCGTATCTTCAGGCCACATGTGAGTCTGTTCTGTGTGTACAGCCTGACTGGCCAGATCTCAGTACAGTGTGATGGCCCTGAGTCCTCACTCTGGGTGCCTTCTGCTGGGGCTAAGAACAACATGACACAATAGACAGTATCAGTGATGGTCAACTGCTCACGAGTCTTTGAAAGATGCTGAAGATACCAAAGATCTTGAAGAGGCCAATCAATCCTCCCTTTCTCCCCTTAATCACTGCAGATCCCTCTTGCCCTGTGCTCTCTCTCTCTCTTTTGAAAGTCTGCTTATGCCATTACAGGTCCACAGACATGTGTATGGGCTCAGGAAGGAGAGCAGAATGTGTTACACTCTTCATAAATGCAGCTTCCTTCTTCCTCGTCTGCCAGCAGCACGTCAGCAGCAAGTATCACTTTCCTGTGCAGGAATGGCTTTGATAAAAGGTACACTAGTGAGATATACTCCATTGACGAGTTATTTCTGGCACAGACAGAGCTGGAAGGAAGTCAGCGTTACACACAGACACTCTTTGGCCTGGGAAGGTCTGAGAACCCTTTAAATACTTGGCTCAGAAATGGCTCTTTTCCTTTTATCTAGGAGATTTTTCCTTTCCTGTTAAGTTAATTAAACTTCTGTTTTGTCTTCCTCATGCCCTTTTGCCAGCATCTAGCCTGTTCATGAAGACACTAGTTCAATAACCATCATTTATAGTGTCAAGCTTAGGTTACTACTGTTTGTTTGCCAAGTGCAGCTGCAACCGTCTGCCCAAATTCACATGTTGCTGTGAGCCAGATATATTGGCCTCCACTACACAAACGTGCCATTGAGGCCTCCCAGCATCCCCTCCATGAGCTGTCCTTAAAAGATGGCAAGCCTTGTTGTCTTCCCACTTCTCTGAAGAAAGGGCTTGTTTACACTGGACAACTGATTTGGGTTGCAGCGGAGTCTGCAGTTCAAGTGAGATATTACTTCTGGTTAGCACTCTGTAAGGATATTCTCACTGTGGAACAAGAGTATGTTACTTAAAAATAAATTCTAAAGCAGATCAAGTTATTCTGAAGCAGAAGTTTCCAGGCTGGGTATCAACCTAAGTCCCTGTGTATAAACCCCCTGAGTGCCTGACATCCTGAGAGACCATGTTCCCGAGTGTCTTGGGGTATGGATCAGCCCACTGGGCAAATTCGGCTGAAGCCCCTTTCCCGCTTCTTAGCATAAAACTATGCTCCCATATCATGTTGCAGCAGAGGGATACCACAGATGCTCCCTTTTTTCTTCCCTTCCCTGCCACCCCTATCACTGTGCAGCCGTAGTTCCCACTAGTCAGTGGGAGCTGTGAGTTGAATGGCTTTGGTGAGAGACTAATGGGGAAGCATTTTAATATGGAGAATGTCCTGTGAGGACCTTTTATACAGTGCCTGTATGAGAGATATAGCAGGTTTTCCATAATAATTCCGGTGGTGGGAAGAGTCTCATCCTTTGTGAGAGACAAACCTTATTATAATTTCCTCATTCTCTGCTCGAATGCCTTCCCAGAAAAGCAAGGTTGATTGTTAATGGATGTTGCTGTTCCTTTTGCGCTGTCAAGTGTAAAACTAAAGATTAACGTTTCCCTTTATTGACTGTTGGGTGCAGGTTTTAACCTGCCTGAGGAATATTCAGCGCCTATCCTAAAAGTTACCCACCAGGCATTCAGTGTGCAAGCTATGGAAACAAACCTCTTCAAGCTCCTTCTTCAGTTTCTTTGAACACCATCAAACCCCAACCCATACAATTGAGAGCCAGAGTGGCGTACTGAATCCTTTAATACCAAATGCCACTGGCCCAGCTGTTAGCCAAAGCTCTCACCTAGACAACAGTGGGTTTGGGGCCATCTAATGAGCTCACCAGGAATAATCTGCAGTTTTTTTGGATGAAATAATCTTTCAGTGACTTTTTTCCCCTTAAGGGCAAGATAGGGCTATTATGATCTGCATTTGTTTTTAACTTGGATACCTCTGAAGTAGCTGTTTGGGATTACCTTACAGTCAGGTCTTTTATAGAGGGTTAAATGACTGAAAATTGTCCTTTTTAGAATTTCAAATAAGCTCCAATACTTCCCATATGATATCCCTATCAACATATCAAATGCTTTTCCAGAGTTCATAGAATTCACACAGAGCTTTCACTCAGAGGGGAAATCCTTGAGGATTTTGAAGTTAGCCATGTGATAAATTCAAGTCTGTCTTTCTCAAAATCAGATTATTCCGTTCCAACTTAGATGTTTCCTAATTCCATACTCTAACTATATTCTTGCCAGGAATTTGGCAGTATAGAAACACGTTCTAGAATCTGCCTCATCTCTCCAGCTCTTACACTTTGAAATATCTAAATTCTGCAAGGATTGAAACAAAAGGTCTTTCTCCTACTATGAGGGGAGGGACATCTTCCTCTTCCCAGATTACACCTAAAATTCATTCACTTTGGTATAGACTACTACCCCCTTTGATGAAGGATTAGAACACTATTTATAGTAGGTACTTAAAGACCGGGCTTCCTGAACCCGTGGAAAACAAATGCGCCAGATTTTATTCTTTTGTTCTTTTAATAAACTGTCCGTGAGATTCTTCCCCTCCCCTCCTTTCCTGCTGGTTTACTTGCATTCTTATATGTTCAGTGTTTTTCTCTTCTGTCTTTGTTCCAGTTTATCAGCAATTTACACACAGTTGTTTCCCAGACTCCACGATTTCAACAGCAAAAATAACACTGACCTTTTGAGCCCATGAGCAATCTCGTTGGTGGTAATTTAGCAGAAAGTTACAGTAATGAACAAGAACTCTGCTCTTCAATGTTAGATCACTAAATGTGTTTTATGAGTGTTTATTACTTCTTTAATGCACTTCCTGTGCACCAGGGAGATAGCCATATTCCAGGGAAGGATGAAGTTTTTAATTGGCCAAAGTGGCCAATTTGTGAATCTCTTCTGCTTTAAAGATACATTTTCAGGTGTGATTTAGTCAGAGCAATCAAGGAGAACGTTTCTAGCTAGAAAGACAACAGTGCAAACAACAGAAGGGCTTTTACGAAGATGCCTTAACTCTTTGAAAACTGTGAGCTGGGCTTTTCCTGTGCGAGAGAGGGGAAGGTGACTGAACACGTACATCTCACTCCCCAGGTTTGGGGCTGCTCAGGGACTCCTTTGGTCCCAGGCATGCCTGAGAGCAGACAAAATGTATTGTCAACAATAAACTTCCTCAGTTTTCAGCCACTTCCCCACACCCAGCCTTCAGAACAGCAGGAAGCCAAAAGCAGATGACACAAAGCCAATAGAAGAAGTTTATAATTTGGCTCTCCTACTCTATAGGGGATTGTACCTGTGGCTTTTGCAGAGTCCACGGGAAAGGTGAGGAATCTAAATGCAGGCCAGAATTTTCCATCTGTATCAAAATCCTTGATTACTCTTTGTCTTAAGTTTACATACTGACCCATTTCTAAAACTGGTAGGAGTGATTGTAAGGATTTAAGTAGAATTAGGAAGAGAGCTTTGCCTGTAACCAGTGTAAAGGCAAAAAACCTCTCAAACCCCCCACTGAAGTTAGGTGTTATTAGCAAGGGGTCAGGGTTCAAAGGAGCAACTTTGAAACAGAGAATGTTGGTTTCCCTACATCACAGCATCCTTAAACCAAAGCAGGATGCACAGGAAGGTTACCAGCTGTCTTCCTTTTTTTAGCTGTGTATTAAGGAGCACAAAACCAGTGCTTTATCTTCCCCCTGTATTTTAGACCTCTCTCCTCTCTCTACACTTTTATTATGCTAATTCCCCTTCACTGCCTGTCTCTTACACCTGAAATGTTTTGAATCAGGTGTGTTCCACGCTAATTGTTTTATATTTCCAAATGAAGCAGGGGAATTTGTATTTGAGGTGAAGCAATGTAAAGACCTATTTCAGTGGTCTCTTTTGCAGTGCAATTCAGCACTTTATTTTGAGGCCACTGGAAAATGACATTGTAGGAGGTCATTTTAGAGGCTGTTGCAGCATCTAGAAAGCAAGTTTAGACAGAACACCAATACCATGTGGCCTTGCAAGACACTTCTGGGTCCACATCCACCCAAATCCCTTGATAGGTGTTAATGACCAGCAGCATGACCCTGTGGGTGATCTGAGACAGTTACTGGACTGGGGACATGAGTTATTAATTTATTTATCTGCTCTGGGGAACTCTGTGTGACCCATTTCAAGGACTGACAGGAGAAGAAAGCGTCTGGAGACATGATTCACATGACAGTAGCAGGGTTTGTAAGAAGCTGGCTGTTTCAGAGGGTGTATATATACATACTACTAACTTAGGAAGGACAGACAGAAATGCTGCCACTAATCCTGCCTACTAGCCCTGGTACGTGATGCTGTTCAGCCTTTGCTCCTATCTTGGGCCACAGTGGAAAGACTTTGTTTGTTTGTTTAAATCTTTTCTTGGGTCCTTCCCAATTTTAGCCTGAACTCTAGATATTTTGCTCTTAAATTCAATCTCCAGGGTGCTTCTGACTAATGCCAGGGTGCTATTGTGGGGTTTTACAGGAACTCTTGGGAACAGTCTTGCAGCACAGAGTGTGTGGACCAGGATTACCAAAGCCCAGTTTTAGCTCTGCGATGGTATCTGTGCAACGCGGGGTTTCAGCGCACGAGAGCTGCTTTCTGTACAGATTACACTGTGTGGCCCTGACTTCTACATCCGACTTTCTGGACCACCCTGACTGAGGGCAATAGAGATGAAAAGCATGTGCACTTCAGAACTGTTTTGTAGGAATTTCCCCCCGTTTTAGAGAACTTTTGTTCCATAAAATACTCATTTTCCTCTAAACCAGTTATTATAGCCTGGGTTCATACCAAAAGGTTCGGCTATTTCCCAAAACAATTACTTGGTCAAGGTAATGCAGAATGGGGAAGAAGTTTAAATACAGAGGTTTGAAGAAGTCAAACCCAGAACTGGGATCTGGATTCAAGCATCCTACTTAAACAGATAATTGCAGTGACTGAGGTGGAACACTCAGACTTAAATCCAAGCCCTCTAATATGCTTTGTCTGGGATATGGAAGGCATCTTCCTTTATTAGGTTACTTTCCTGCTCACCATTAACATTTTGTGCTTTGAAGGTTTATTGTGTTGGCTGGAGTTATACCTTTATATACACGTAGTCCCTATGGAATAGCCTGGTCTCCTTTCATCATTATTAGTAATTCTAGGCTTGTCATTTCCTATCCATGCAGTCTGGACCTCACTGCGCTGTTGCAGGATGGTTGATACGGTGCACAGGAAATGTTCTGTTTTTTCAGGTCTCTACCGTTCCTGAGTATTTTTTTTCAGGGGCTTCAGTTTTATTGCCATGAAGTCCATTTCCTACATGTAGTACAATTTACTAAATTACAAATAAACAAGGCACCAATAGAGAAGTCAGTGAAAGTTCACACTAAGAATAGAAGCTTGAAGAGAAAAGTTCAGTTACGTGACCTTCTGCAGGAGCTGGATACAAAATAGACCTGCTGTTTTTCCCTTTAATTTGCAGTCCAGGCAGAAAAGGAATCGAACAGTTCCCAGAGAAACCCAGGCCCTTCTGTTTGTTTCTATGAATCTTCCAGAAATGCTTTATCTGTTGACATCCTGGGTATGCTGATATGGAAATGAACTTAGTTGGCCTCCTCATTTCCCTCCTGTATTGTCAGCTGATTTCTGCATTGATCTTACCTTCTGCAAGGGGTTTAAAGATCTACCAGCCATGACCAAAACAAAATGTTACTGATAGGTACCTTTAAAATCAGCCATTACAGCAAATTAGTATCATCAGATGAAAAATACCACGTATTTTTATATACCATGTATATCAGTCACTGCTTATTACTGCCCTTCAGAAATAGGTTTGGGAAAGAAAAATAATTCCTAAGAACAGGTTTTTAGGCCCTTGGTCATGAAAAAGTAGATGCTACACTGCTGAGCACAGGGCAAATAGACAATGTAGTAGCTATTCAGACTAAAGAGTTCCTTCTTTTCAAATGATGGGGTTTTTTTACTCCTTATTATTGAACATTTTTTGCTTGATAGCATACTATCATCTGTATGTTTAGCTTATCTTGAAAAGTCCCCCAAAGAGTAAAGGGGTGAGGTTTTTTCTGCTTAAAGAAGTTATTCCAAAGAGCTCCTGCCCCTAACAAAGCCCCAGAGCAGCACTTGTGTCCTGGTGCACTTGGCAGGCAGAGCATCACTGCAACTTCTGAGGCTAAAAAGGGTGAATTTGAGAGAAGGAATCACAGCTCTCCAAATGCCTCGATGAAAGCAGACTATCCCTGGACAATTTCTGCTTAAAGTTAAATATTAGACACTCTCTGCCTGACATTCTTTTTTTATTTAGTCTAAAAGGCTTAATATTTAACTCAAAATACCTAACAACTGCAAATGCTAAGTGCTGAACCTTGTTACATCTTCCAGCAGATACATAAAGTAGTGCTTAAACTCGGTGGGATATATTTAGACATGTGTAGCCATCCCTGGACTTCGTGCTTCACTTGAATGAGAGAAGCAGTTGCTACGTTGTGAATTTCCATGCATTTTGAAGCAGAAGGCACAGCCAGTCGTTCAGTGAGAATAACTGGTTTAAACTGAGTGTCCACTTGGTACCTGCTGAGGGGAATGTTCTTTATTTAGATGCACTTTTATTTTTGTCCCAGATCAAGGTCTTAATTGATTCAATCCTTTGTCTGACATTAACTCTGGTTTTGGGATGGATTTCCAATTATATTGGGCCTCAAATCCATGTTAAAGTTATTTATTGCTGGCTCCTGTTCAGAGTCTTACTGCAACTGAAATGGACACAAAAATATCTGTGAAAAACACTGCCATTTTATGACCTCCTATTTCCAAGCTTTTCTGTTGGAATGGTATCATTGTAAAAAGCTCCTAAAAGTACCAGGAATAGCCAAAGGGGCAGGACCCTGGACACTGTACTGCGTGGAATGACTGGCCTTCCTTCCTTCCTTCCTCTCTCTTCTTTTTCTCTCTCCCTTTCTCTCTCCCTTTCTCTCTCCCTTTCTCTCTCCCTTTCTCTCTCCCTTTCTCTCTCCCTTTCTCTCTCCCTTTCTCTCTCCCTTTCTCTCTCCCTTTCTCTCTCCCTTTCTCTCTCCCTTTCTCTCTCCGTCTTTTTTCTCTCCCCCTCTTTAGTTCATCTCTTTCTCTCTTCCTTTCCATCTTATCCCTTTATCCAAACCCTACTGCTGTGTGCTTACAAGGCTGGGTCAGGGACTAACTTAAATTTCCACCAACTACCGACTTCCACGCCAAGTGTGCCATTTACTAACAACGCTTTGTGAGTTTTTTTGAGGACCCTCAGCCTTCGGGCCCTCCCGGGCTCTCCCTGCCCCTTTCAGGGTGGGACGTCGCACTCCGGGCCACGCTCGGCGCTCCCGGGGCGAACAACCCCGCTCAGCCGCGCCCGCCCCGGCCCCTGAGGGGAACGGGGCGTGTCCCGCCGGGGCCGCCCGGGGGCGAAGTCCGGGGGGTGGGCGCGCGCCCGAGGGGCAGCGAGGGCCGAGGGGCGGTGAGCGGGGTGAGGGCCCGCGCTCCGCCATGGCCGCGTCCCTGGAGTCGCTGGAGTCCTGCCTGGAGCGGCACATCCCGCCCGGGGACCTCGCCGAGGTGAAGCGGATCCTCTACGGGGGCGAGGCGAGGTGCGCTGCCAGGACGGGCTCGCCCCCGCCACGGGTCGTTGTCCCGACCCGCCCGCTCTGCCGCCGCTCCGCTCCGCGGGGATGGCCGGCCCGGGAGTGAGGGGAGGGAGTCGGCGTGAGGGCGGGTGTGCAGGACACAGGGCTGGGCTGAGGGGGAGAAGGAAGAATAGCGTTTGTGGTGCTCTGCTGAGGTGACTGGGGCAGTTTGGAGGTGATCCAGGCGTGAGAAGGTGGCTGATGGGTATGAAAGGTGTGAGGGGGGACTGGGAGGTCGTGGTGTTGGGGTGAGGGAGCTGGAAAAGTGGGGGTCAAACATGAGGAGAAATACATTGAGGGGAAGTGCTTATAGTCTAGCAGGCAGGTGTTAGTGTCTGGAAGTGACAAATAAGAGGGGAATACTGGGAAGTTGATGCCATGGAGGTGATGGGTGAGACCTGCACACGACCTGGCCTCTGCCCCACTCGTAGATGCGTATTGGGCCATGGGGACTTGGGTGTCTGCAGGTCAGGCAGTGTTTGTGACCCCCTGGGTCTGTTGCACTCAGAGCAGAAAAGGAGAACATCTCATCCTGAAATGTCTTTGTTTCCTGCTCAATCCAGAAAACTTAATTTGCCAAATGCTGCATGGTCAGCAGCTCAGGAAAGAGATTTTGAGCTACAGGGCTATGGATTTGAGGCTGCTCCAGAGCAATTGAGAAGGCCACGTATCGTTCGAGTGGGACTGGTACAGAATAAAATTCCTCTTCCCACGGACACACCAGTGGCAGTCCAGGTACTCAAGCTGGGACCGGGGCCGTTTGTAACTCATGTTCTGCTGGATTGAGAAATAACACGGTTCAGTTGCTGATTTTAGAAACTGCATCATGAAATGTCTAATGATTGTCTGGCAGTGTAGGCACATCATTACTGCAGTATAGGATCCTGTAAGAGATTTGGATGGCACATTCAGTTTTAGTGTTTCTCAGAAACATCTCTTCTGTTTACCTAGTGAAGGCCCAAGCTGCTTGCAGTTTTTCCAAAGCTCAGTATTTAGTAGCTCATTTTGTACATGAAAATCCTTTGCCGCTAAAATGAAACATAAAATCATTTACACAAAATCAAAAGGGATGGCAACCGGTGGAAACCACAGGTGCAGTTCTCGTTTTAATTGAGAAATGTTCCATTGTGGGGAAAATCCGTTAGAGTAAACACAGATTAATAAAGCTGTCTTCATTATTCTTTGTACAGCAGTCAGTGAAATCTTATTACAAGATAAGATGGTTTAGTGGTGACTTAGCAGTGCTGGCTTAATGGTTGGTCTTGATGATCTTAGAGGTCTTTTCCAACCTTAATGATTCTGTGACCATCAGGTCTTACCGTCTTGGACACAAAAGTGTTGAGGTGACACGTATGTATAGAAATAAACCTCTTAAGAGTAGCTTTAAAAAAGAGAAAGAAAATACCATATTTATAAAATCTCCTGGAGCAGTAGTTTTGTGCAGTGATGGGACAGAACATTTCTGAAGTAATTTGTTTTGGAAAGATTTACTTGTCACAGATGCAAGTCATTAATTCAGTAAATGGATCAAGGTTGTGGATTCTGTATAGCAGCTGTTGAAGAAAGTACCAGTTATATTAACGATTTTACCTTATAAATAACTAGTTAACTATTTCTGTAAATATACAATTGTTGAGTTCGTAGGTCACTGCAATCTTGAGTCCTTTTTTGTTATTGACACCTGAAAGTAGCAGTGCAAAGTGCTACACCTATGCTTATCTTTAAGTAGAATACTCTAGAAAACTACTTAATAAATGCTTTGATGGTTTTTGTTGGTAATAATTACTTAGTTCTTAGGACAGAGAATTTTAGAAAATAGTTTCAAGCTAAAAACTTCTAGAGAGTGTCCAAGATCCACATGTACAAGGAGGATTTGGAGACAACCAAGGAAATAGGCTGTCCTTCCCTCATATTTTGAGTGCTTGACTTCAAATTTACATTTTTTTAGTATTGTTCTGTAGGTTGTTCACAGTGAGCAGCAAAATTATAATATTTGCTGATTCTGTCAAGACTCTCAGCTTTTTGCAATCAGTCAACAACGAGTTGCCATATATATAAATGTTGCAACCTTGGAATTAGAATCCCTTTGGAATGCCTTCTCTATTTTCAGCATCTCAATGCTTTTACAAATCTATATCTGACTCTGTTATCAGTGTTCAGGAATGATAACTTGTTGAGTTACTCCCTCTGAAAGCAATGGCACTAAGTATAGAGCAAGATAAACTCAATGTGAACAAAGGTTGTAAAACCAGGCTGTTAACAGAGAAGTGAGTTAGAACATGCAGCTTTTTTTATAGTGTGGCATTTCTCACAATCAGGTGGCTGCTCTGCACAGACGAATTGAGGAGATTGTGGGAGTAGCTGCAATGTGTGGGGTCAACATTGTGTGTTTCCAGGAGGCTTGGAGTGAGTATTTTCCCTGATTTCTTCTAGATTGTCAGGTGTCAAGTTCCTTCTGTTTTAACAGGTGTCCTGTACTAGAAATGTGTCTTGTGAGTAACCAGCAGAAATCTTCCAGGATAATAACAATTGGCTTTACTGATTTGCTTCCTGAAGGAAAAACCGAAGAGCCTTATTTAGGAGAAGTGTATGGAAGATGTATGTGAGGTCTGTTACACTGAAGACTGGTGTAATCTGGAACAGTGATATTTGTAGCTCCTTCATGGTACCCTTCGTGATTCTTTCCTCATTTTTTTTCTCCTACAACTTTAGGGGGTTTTCTAGACGGGTATGAAAATTTAAAAATATGTTTTTAAGTAACATGGGGTGTTTGAGGCTTAACAGAAGCAGACCCCCAAAAGAAGTCCCATGAAAACAGGTACAGACAGTGTACACTGGTGGCTGGGGTGTATTTTGTGGTTTTACCCCTGCTGAGACTTCACTTAGTGCTTTCATTCTCGTCTGCTTTGCCCTCTGTGGGCTCAAATCTCCTTGCCCTTGCTAAAAATATTTTTAAATATCTTTTGCCTTTAAGCAAGAAAAACGGATGAATCATTCTTGTTTAATTTTTTTTTTTGTGTTCATGCAAATAGCATGTATTTCTTGAGTGACATGAGCGTTCTTGGGAATTTTGTCTTGCTTTGGTGTTTTCCAGCCATGCCCTTTGCTTTTTGTACAAGAGAGAAACTGCCTTGGACGGAATTTGCTGAGTCAGCAGAGGATGGGCCAACAACAAAATTCTGTCAAGAGGTAAAAACCCAACCATGCAGAAAACCCCAAACCCACATCCATCCTCCATCCCCAGCCCGTAACTGCCACTGATTAGCATGGATTTCTTCTTTATGGACCATTCTGGTATCACTGAGAAAACTGAAATAATAAAAGATAAATTTTCAACTTGCTTGACAAGCATAACCATAGTGAGCTGAAGTGGAAATGGACAACAGCCTTGCTCAATATTTATTTTTTAAACTACTTTGCATTTAAAGACTGCCTTTAACCATGAAAATCAAAATGAAACTGCCCATTTAACTATTCCTGAATTTTACAAGGGAGGAATGTTTCTTCATACAAATATTTTTCATTTCTATTTAAACAACATTTCTTGCCTAGAACAGTTGAGCATTAAACAGTGTTTGCATGGGAGTGTGAGAAGAGCAGCCTTTTCTGAACAGGGAATGCTGTCACACAACTGTTTGCATCTCCCTCTGGAATGACACAAATGTAGGGGACTTTTTATGGACCCAAGGAGGTTTGTTGTTGTCTGGCTCTTGTTTCTCCAGAGGCTGTTGATTAGAAAGCGTGGCAGAGTTTATTTTTGTTTCTGACAGCTTTTTTTTTAAATCAGGAATTTAAATTATTTTCATTTACAAGTGATTGAAACAACAAAAGACCGTTTTGATGTCAGATTTTCCCAGATATGCACTGAGCTATTAAGCTTTTGTGGGCAGCATAATATCTCTAGTCTGATCTAGGGCAAGAACATGTTGCTTCTCACCGTGGAATTAATGACACTATGGAAGCTTGGAGAAACAGAGAAGTGATTTGAAGGAAAAGACAATGTGCTAGTAAACTGGCAGAAGTTGCTGTATTTCTCACTCATACCTGTGTCACTTAACACTTATACTACACATGTAATGCTATTTTGCTTTTTTTTTTTTTTTTGAATGAAATAACTGTTTTCAGCGAGCTGTGGTGTCTGTCAGTCTGGGGGTACTGCAGGTTTGTGTTTATTTAATAGAGAAATTGTGCTCATTTGTACAGCTGGCAAAGAAACACAACATGGTTGTGATATCTCCAATCCTGGAGCGAGATGAAATACACGGTGGAATTCTGTGGAATACTGCAGTGGTCATTTCTAATTCTGGGGCTGTCCTTGGCAAAAGTAGGAAAAACCACATTCCAAGGGTTGGAGATTTCAGTGAGGTAAGATGCAGTACTGTGACTATCAAGTCTTACCTTGCAGGTCTTTGTGCCAGCATGTGCTGTGTCAGGGTCGTACTGGCAGGAAATGTAACGTTCTTCTAGAAAATGTGGTTCACTTACTGTCAAATCAGTTTTTCTCAGATGAAATTATACTAAGTTAATTTCTCAAGAATTAATAATTGTTGTGAGAGTGATGAGTCTTAAAAGACAAATGATGTTTGTCATGTAATCTTCCTTGGCCTGGTGGAAGCTGCAAAAGTATCGAGAATCTTTAAAAAAAAAAATCATTTAATTCACAGCTGTGTTATGTTTGTTGTGCGTGATTGCCTTGGGTAGTGTTTTCATGTGTGCACGTTGAACTTGTTTCAATTTGCAGGGCAATTGTTTCATGGGTCAAGTGTGAACATTACAACCTTTCTGTGTTTCTCTGTGAGGTTGTCTTGGAAATGACAGTTCTTTTGCTTGTGTTTCTTTGAGCAGACTCCTTTAATTCATTACACTTCCAACTGAATAGCAGATTTATGGCATCTTACTGATCACACTGCTGCCACTGAAGCCCCCCCAGCAGGCCTTAGGCTGATTCCTCCAGAATCAACTTCAGCAACTGAACTGGCAGTAAAGGCAATGCCAGAAGAGAACTGGTAGATCTGAAATGTGTTTATCCATCCATAGAATTATCACAAGTAGAAAGATCAGGATTAAAAATTAACCAAAGTCTAAAAATACATTGTCTTACGTGACTAAATCTCTCCTTGTCAGCTAAAGTGAGTAATTAACAGAGGCATTTCTTCTAAGCACTGGGTGCTGCTCTATACCTGCAGTTGTTTTTATTCCCTGTCTGAATGCACCAGTCACCAATCTGAGGCTTCAGAACCTAAACTGCTTTTTTATTAATTTAAAATCTACTTTTGGGTTTTGAAAAATTCATGTCCACCTCTGGAGGTTCTGACCTGGGATCCCGGACCTGATCAGGCTGAGTTGTGTTTCTTCAGAGAAGGCTGTTAAGGGTTCTACACAATGAATTTCTGGCACATGCCCATCAGTCACCAGTGCTACCTTCTATTTTTAACCATTATTTTGATACTTAATATTATTTTATCAGGTTTGTCCTTTAGTAAATCAAAATGGTAACTTGCAAATCCATTAGTTAATTTCCACATTTTTTATTTGTTCCTCGTGTAATCCAACAAAACAGTAAATTCCTGTTGCTTGTCCTAATATATGATGTCTTTCAGTTTTCTAGACTGTTTTGTGGAGCATCAAGAAACTTGTTGTTTCCAGCTATGAAACTGTAATAAAAGGCACCTATAAAAAGAAAATACTTTTACTTGTTCATGTGAAGTATAAATAAGAGTTTCAGTAAGCGTTTTGCTTAGTTGCTAAAAGGGTTCGTTCTTAGAATCCTAAATGCCAGAATTACTACAGAATGATCTGTTTACAGCTTGCAGGTTGACATTTCTTCTTGTATCTACCTTGTTATATAGTGTTTGCCCAAAACAGCACTGTCTTCAGCTAGTTTTGTTAGCAGAGCATGAAGTCCATTCTTCTAAGCCGAGCAGTTCTGATGGAGCAACTTTAGAAACCACCCAGGCTACAGGAAAGGATTATGTTCATCTGTGCTGCTTTAATGTTGTTTTCTTTATCAACAAAGTTAAACCTCAAGGAAATGTTGAGTTTGAAATCATTTCTTGTGGATTGTCTCTCCAGAGCAGATAGGGAAAGGAGCCCTGTTAAAGTCATGCCCATTGAATCAGCGAGAACTAAATGAAAAGGCAAAGATTGGTCTGTGGCTTATTCAGCCGTGTGTGGGAGGGCACATAAACAAAAATCAATCCTTCTTGAGCCATCACAGTTTGTTGCTGTGGAGATGATTGTGACCTCTGGTGAGGAATAAAGAAATAAGAACTGATGAATTCCCCGAAGCAACAGCATTCTTGTTTTTCTTCTCCTATTGTAGTGAGAGAAACTGGGAATAGAAGAAAAAATGGAAATATATTCAATTAGCAGGATCCAAATAAAAGGATTGTGAAGGAAAATTTTCTCGTATGGTGAATGTACTGAGAGAGGTGCCTAAAACTTAGTGATTTGTGGCTCTGCCCTAAGCTTCTATAGGAACTTCTGGCTTTGATAAAAGAGTCTATGCCATGGTCACACAGTGCTTAGATATAGTATGAGGGAGGAAATAGAAAGGGGCTTGAATTTGATCTCAGCAGCCTGAGAGCCACTTTTTGCTGTACACCCATTAGAGTGCACTGTGTACTAAATGAAAGGTGGTGTCCTTGCCTATGGTCTAATGATTTGAACCTGATTATCAGAAATTGGGAGGTGTCAAAGCAATGTTAGTGGTACTTGCTTTCACTTTTTGTAAGAAGTCTGCCTTTGTGTTGTTTTTCTTGTGTTTTGTTTGTAGTCTACTTACTACATGGAAGGAAATACAGGACACCCAGTGTTTCAGACCCAGTTTGGAGCAATTGCTGTGAATATTTGCTATGGGCGCCATCACCCTCTGAACTGGCTGATGTTTAGCATGAATGGGGCAGAGATCATCTTTAACCCTTCTGCCACTATTGGGACACTCAGGTAAAATACAGATGGATTGATTGCTCCCTTTCTGGGTTAACTGACCTCTGATCCCCCTCACTGGGGATTCAGGAGCACCTTGCTGAGGTCTTGGAACAGGAGGTGTAGCCTCCTTGTTCTGCCTTCACAAAGGAGCCTGCATTCTTCTCCACCTGGAGTTTTGGGCTACCACTCTGCTCCCACTCACTGATGCTATTTCAGAGCTTTATTGTACATCTGCAGGTCTTCTGTCTTTGAGACAGAGTTAACCAGCTGGTGTTCTGAAAGCTAGTGAGAGTTTATTTAGATAATTCATGCAATATTTGTGCTTTGTGACAGACATTAGTCATTTATGTCCAGGCTTATTTTGCCAGCTCGTGTTGTCCACGTAGGAGTATCAAATTGCAATTTGAGAAACCTTTTTCTGAGAAATGTTTTTTTTTAAACTCTTGGCAATTTTGTGATTATCAGGCCTCTTGAACCAGACTGAACCAGTGTAAACTTTCCCTTGAGATCCGTCCTCTGCAGATTGACATTAATTGCACCCTACTGACTTGATTTTCTCAAAGAAAAATTAAAACCAGCTCAGAGGGCTAAGAAAATACACTTCTTAGCTAACTCCAGGGTCGCTTCTTGGATATAGCATTTTTTTCCTGTCTCTTCTTTTCTGTGAAATTGTAATTTGCTGGATCTTTTCAGTAAAATCCCTTTTTCTTAAAAGAGCTGACTGCCAGATTCAAAGCAATTGAGAAAAGAGGCAATAAACTAAGTCCTTTCAATCAGTCCAGTGACCACCTCTGAAGGTTCTTGAGCCTGACTGGCAGATTAATGAGTGGATTCTTGCAGCCTTGTTTTGGTATTCCAAATCTGGCAGGTACTTGCTGTCACAGGAGTGTACAAATTGTATCACCTTTGTTTTGAAGCTCTGAGTACTTCAAGACCTCGACCTGTCTGATCCATGTGTAGTGAACTATTCAATAAAAAGAAGACTTTCAGTTTTAAACATCTGTCAGAACTGGAATTTCCTTTGGAAAAGAGGCGGAGGCTTGTTAGAAGGATTTTTTTTTTATTCCTCATGTATCAGTTCTTGGGTTTAGTAAATTTACTGACTGATTTAATAAATAATTTCTGGGAAGTTATTGGGATGATTTTGTTAAACACACTTTCTATCAACCCACCATGGGAAAATTACTCTCCAGAAAGTGCTATGAAAACTGTGATTGAAATAACAGAATTAGAAAATTTTGGTGGAATGTTTTTATTGTCTTTTTCTTTATTTTTTTATTATTCCCGTAATTAATGTTTTTTTCATTCACTGCTGCAAAAGCTTCTCCTGGACCATTTGGGGGTCAAAAAGGAGGCAACTTGTATGAATCCCTTACAGCTTTTTTGCAGAATGACGTTTGGTCTATGAAAGTTAATGGATTGTTAGCACATGTGCAAATCTTCTGCATAATTTGGAAAGTAAAATTTTTACACTTTAATTGCTTTGAAAATCTTGAGATGTGGTAACTCTTTATTTCCGTGGCAAAGCCACGTTTACCACTTTGTCAGATAGAGTCATTTATACCTGTAACTCTGCAGAAAATAATCCCAGTGCTTGGCTCTGTCTGGGGATATCTCGATTGTAACAGCAAGCTCGGTCTTAAACAGCTGACTTTGGCTTGACAGACAGTGTACAGGAGAGACAGTCAGAATGTAAATTGGGCACAGAAGTGTACAGGTGGTGAATTCCTGCTGCCTCTTTGATATTGCAGCGAGTCGCTGTGGCCGATCGAAGCCAGAAATGCTGCCATCGCAAATCACTGCTTCACCTGTCCCATCAACAGGGTGGGAACGGTGAGTATCTTCATTGCTTCATTTCATTTCAGGGTTCAGGTGGTGGAGTTAATTCAAGGCAGTGGACTAACAGCACTAGAATGCAGAGATTCCTCTACCATTAACTACTGTATTAGGGTTTATGATGTGATATGAAGATGGACAAGGATAAAGAGATTGAGAGCTGCCTTGTTGCTGGCAGCCTTCTTTTTGGTTGCAGCTGCTTCCTGTTCTTGAATTGAATCTTTGTAATAGACACCCGCCCTTTTGCTAACTCTCCTGGTGTCTGTGGGGAAATCAGTATTCTTTTAGCCAAAACGACTGAAAATTAAATATATCCTCAAGTCAGTGGTACACAACTGGTGGCTGTTGTACAGATACTACCTCTTTTTGAAGTGTAAAATTCTGTAATGAAAATTAGAATTGCACAAAAGAGGTCATTTTTGTCTTCAGATTAGTTCAAATACTCTACTTTTGTATTTTTTTAATGAGATTCCCCACAAAAATCCAGACTTGTTCTTGCTGTTATGTAAATACGTTTGGCTTCTTTTGTGATCCAAAAAGATGGGTTTGATTAAATATCTCCTTCTTTGCCTCTTTTTTTAAACTTGTGAAAGAGTTGCAAGGCATGTTCCCCAAAGTGTGTGAGCAGCAGGCTGTGATAAAAGATCTTGTGTTCTGTCCCGTCCATCACTGAAACTAGGCCCCTCTGATGAGTCCCTTTGGACAGTGCTGATAGTGTGCCAGAAAAAAGTCTTTGTAGATTTATATAAACTTCCAAACTGAATATGATAGACTAGCAGGGATGCCTCGAATGAAATGGAACTATACTGCCACCTATGGATTCCTCTTGTTTCACAGGAATACTACAAAAATGCCTTTACTTCTGGAGATGGTGGGAAAGGTATGTTCAGAAATCACATTCAGCGTCTGCTAATAATTGTTACCCAGAAAGTCTGAAGAAAAGATGGCTCTCCTGCAAGTGTCTTTCCTGTGCAGCTGGAGTGCCTGGTCACTGCCTCACCTAACACAGCTGTTTGTAAGCTGGGGAGAAGGAGTGTTTCCAAGGAATGGTGGTGGTACCTCAGTATGTGCTCACCAGAAGTGTATGCCTAAGGTTTCTGTACACTTGCAGGGGACTGAGAGTTTTGGAGTTAATGCAGGAGGACTGGGAGACAGAAATCCCACAAATTAGCCTGTGTTGTCACTGCATGCATGACATTGTATTTCTAGTTTTAAGGTTATTAGGAGTCATTCCACAGCCCTGCAAGTGTTTAAAGGCAGGTTGGACAGGGCTCTGAGCAACCTGGTCTAGTGGAAGGTGTCCCTACCCATGGCAGGGAGTTGAAAAAATGATCTTTAAGGTTCCTTCCAACCCAAACCATTCTGTGAGTCTGTGAACAGTAATAGCCCTGGCCTGAATCTTCAGCTGTGCCATTTTTTCCAGTTTCCCAGATTTGCTGGAAGTTAAAGACAATGATCAAAGAAGAACGTGAGGTTTGCTTGTATGTACTTGTATCTTGAAGCATTAGAATTTGACCTGTGACAACCAGGGCTGCTTCTGGCTTCATCCAGAGTGAGCCTGAGCCTGTTTTTTGGCCGGTTCTGGAGCTAAGTGTTTTTAGCAGCTGCATGAAAAGGATCAGTGCTATCCCTTGCTTAGTAGTACAACAGATGTGGTTGATTTTTGGCACAACTCAAGAGTTGTGCAATATGAAATAGTATCCTTTCCGTGCCTCAAATCCCAGTATTTTCACCTCTGACCTTGTATTGAAAGTCAATTGGGTGAATCTCTGTCAGCTGTTTGGGAAATGGATGATTTGACAATTAGAATTCATTTAAATGCTAAATAAAAAACAATGAAAGCAAAGCCTTTAGTTCAGAGACTTAATAATGGGAAAGCATAATCATGCATTATTTAAAAGGCAGTGCAGTGAGTTTTTCCTGTTAATTTGGTGGTGTACAGTGCACAAAGGTAATTACTGGCCAAAACTACAGTTCCTTTAGGGTCGTGCTGTGACCCTTCAGGATGATGTCTTGCCTAAAGGACAGTGAGTGAGCAACCATAAGAAATTGAGCCAGGTTTTATGGGACACTGCATGTTAAGTTATATACTAATTTGCAGATGGTGTTACATGCTTATTATCAATTTCTTTAAGCACACCATGAGTTGGGCCATTTTTATGGCTCCAGTTACGTAGCAGCACCTGATGGCAGCAGGACCCCGGGACTGTCTCGCACTCAGGATGGACTTCTGGTGGTAGAGATGGATCTGAACCTCTGCAGGCAAGTCGGTGACAAGTGGAATTTTAAGGTAAGCCTGATTATATAATATTAGAGACAACAAGCTTTCATAATGATTCCATCATCTTACAATAGTTAAAAGGCAGGTGTGTTTTTATTGTAGCTGTCCAGAGCTTAAATTGTTGAACTAATTTAACAGGGTGTTCTGGAGGCCAAAAGCATAAACAGACTTGGAAAAGGAGTAGCCAAACTCAGGGAAACCAGGCAAGTAGCTTTCAAATGAAAACCTGAGCCTCTGGACCCTGAGTGTGGATTGCCAGGAGCTCTGAGGACTGCTGGGGAAGTGTCTGTGCTTTCCTTGTGCAGTGTATGTAGGCATTTGTCTCTGAGCTGAGATGGGCCTTTGATCTGATCTGATATGGTCATTAATTGTCGGGTTTAGTGAACTTCAGTGAAAACCCAAACCCACAAGCTTCTGAGAACTTTCTGAGTGCAAACTTCTTGCAGTGCTAACTCCCTGAATTTGTGGCTATGGTGGAGCTGCAGAGAAAGACCTGTGTACTGTGTACATTCATCTCTGAAACGTCCTAACGCGCTTTTGAATTTATCTAAATCAGATTAAGATGGCTGCAAGCCACTCCACATGGCTTTAACAAACTTATTTATTACTATTTTTTTGTATTCTGAGATAAAGCTAATTTGGGTCATCTTTCCTGAGGGTGTAATTTGATTTAATTTGTCCGGCAGCAGTGCTGCCTCAGCACGGCAGCTTGCTAACCCTACAGTTGTGCCAGTACAAGCTGTGTAGGGTGCTATATGTATGAATGTTATATACTGATTTAATGGGGCGACCAGATTTATTTTTTTTAACCAAATGACACTCTAGTTCCCTTTTTCTAATCTGATCAAGTTTACAACAGGCCCCACAAAGACCCTGTTGGAACAACAAAGAAGGCAAGCAAAAGGAGAAAAGAGGTGTTAACTTCTGAAGTTAGGCTTTGATGATGAAGAAAACATCTTGCTCTCTTTTGGGCAGACAGATCTTTTGTTTTAGTCCTCAGTACTGCTAGAGACTAGAACTTTTTCCTATCTACTCTTAAGATCAGCATGATTTAAATCCTAACAAACTAGATAAGAACTCCAGGCTAGCAACTGTCACAATATATGTAGGTTCTTGGGTGATCACCTGGTATTTAAAATAAGTAATCATTTGCAGGGAGTGTCAGTTTTTTAATATCACATTACTGGAAGGAGACATTTATTTCCGAGAGCTGGTTTATTTGCATCTGTGCATTACAATATGGTGCACTATCTAACGTGTTTTGATTTCAGTTTGATGTAAAAAGGAAAGTTTTCTGTGGATTTGAAATACTGAATAAGCTTTTTACTGAAAATGCAATAATTTCTTAGCTAAAGCCTTATTTCCTTGCTAGTGATGCTAGTCCATATATGGGGACAAACTCCAAAAAGTCATTTCAGGTTGTCTTCTGGACAGAATTGCATTTGTTATTTTGCAGATGCCTGTGGTAGGTGTATGGTTGTTGTTACAGTAGAATGAAACTGTGCTGAGAGATTCCCATTTTTTTTAAGTCAGGCAGACATTCAATTCTGCTTTCCCACTGAAATCCAAGGCCCTCATTGCAAGTAGATTTAGTGTGTCAGGAAGCACATGGAGCATTGCTTGTAACAGCTTAGTAGGGGTATCTGAACAACAGCAGTTGCATTGATTGGGACAAACAAACAGTAAAAACAAAACACTGACCTTTGGCTGTTTTGTGTAGAATTGTGTATTTTTTGTTGTCCTCAAGCCTTGTGCTTTCAGCACCTTAGTTGTATGTTGATGGTGTGGACTGCTGTTGTTGGTCTTTTGGCACATAAGGCACAGCTGTGGTTTTGTTTATGTG
Organism: Oxyruncus cristatus; assembly: GCA_013399855.1. Lineage (NCBI taxonomy): Eukaryota > Metazoa > Chordata > Aves > Passeriformes > Cotingidae > Oxyruncus > Oxyruncus cristatus. Next base: position 492,028 of record VXAY01004937.1, on the reverse strand, counting down.
ACAGTGGGTGGCTGTTTCCTTTTCCTCTCATTTGTGGCCAAGACAGAGGTAGTTCTTGATGAGGGGAGCGAGGAAGTGTGAAGTCATCAGTTACCCACAGCAGAAAACCCTTGATAGCAAGTAGGAGCCTGTTTAACCTGCTCTGGGATCTGTGGTTTGCATCCAGTGAAGCCTGAAAGGGACGTTCAGTAGAATGTCTTTGCTAACCTTACAGCAGCAAAGGAGTTAAACAAATGATCTACATTATACTCTGGCAATAAAGAAGTAACTGGTCCCTCCCAGAGCCAGTTGTTGTGGTCTGTGCACTTCAGGAGAGGATGACAACACTACATCAAGTGCTGTATTTCAGCACTTTCAGCACTTGCTCTTACCGCCCAAACCATTAATACTATTTCATACTATTTCATATTATTTCATATTATTTCATATTATTAAAGGGAAAAAGGAAGAGCAACCCAAATTCTGTCAGTGGCACATACACAGATGGCCACTGCTGGCAGCAGGGTTCATTGGTTGTCAAAGACATGACATGAAGCCGTAATTACAGATACACTCCTTTGCCTTCACTGATATAACTTCCTTAAAAAATTGCTGATGCATAAGCAACTAAGCCCACCTTTCACATTCAACTTCCAGTTATCCAGAATAACTAAAATAGTCAGCAGACATGACTGTCAGTGAAGGAGAGCTGTAAAGAGAAAGAGAGCTGTTCATTTAGAAGTTTGACTTTTTAGCGTGGAAATAAACGTCTTTTTTGTGTAGAAATACAGTTATAGGCAGCACAGTGCAAGTTCTTTTATCTAAAGTATGTTAGTTAGTGCTAAGGCACTGGAGGTCTTGAATTCTGAGTGAATTATGATTTTGCTCTTTGGGACAACGTTGTCATAAAAAGAAAAAGAACAGTGGATATAAATATATTTTACTGAAGTACTTTCATAGCTCGCTGAAAGAACTGAAGCTTTGATTTTCCTTTTCCAGATGACTGGTAGATATGAAATGTATGCAGAAAAGCTCGCTGAAGCAATCCAGCCTTACTTTATACCCAATGTCATCAAAGAGTAAGAGAGAGCATCTCATTACGCTCAAATGTTACAAGAAAAATTAAAAGGTACTGTTGGATGATAGCTGTCCTGTGGATCACAGGTTGCTCTTTTACTGTTGTCAGTTTAATTTCCTGTAACCAACTTGAAATAATAGGATTCAAAATTGTCTTAAGTAAAATAATTGAAAATGGCTTCTTGAGTGTTTGGTTTGTTATTTACACTAATGAATGGAAAGTTTTGTTCTTTAGTAGAGATGCATCCAGTAGGAACACATTGATATAAAATAATGAAATTTATTCAGTACAGTATACTGTGATGTAGTTTGATGAGTTCACAGGACATAAAAATTTTTACATGATATTTGCATTGTGTCTCTGTTTACTTCTGCTATCTAGTTTTTACCCTTTAATAAAATGTGTACTTTAGGGAGAAAGGAGGCGTAAACTCTTTTCATCTGAGGTTTATTTTTTTTCCCCGTAACTACAAACTATTTGATGCAGTTCTGTCAGAGCTGAGGAACGTCCCAGACACGTCCTGGTTGGTTGAAGATCTGTGGGTGCTGTAAAGCAAGACCCCCTGGGTTCCGTTTCCCTTTACACCACAAGCACAGTTGGACTTTTGTCTTTGGGCTCCCCCAAGATGCAGAAGTTGTTCTGAGATGGGGGCTTTCAGTATTTTCTAATGCTCAGTGAATGTTGGGAGGCAGAAACAGAAACCCTGGCTAAAGCACAGGCATGGCTGGGGCAGTTGCCTAGTTTTCCCTGTGAACAGAAAGCCATGGAGCTGCTACTGGGCATCGGGATGGGTAAGGAAAACTTCTTCCCTGGGGCTGCACTCCAGTAGGATACTCAGTGGTTGTGGAGCGCACGGAAGAGCTGTGCAGTACAGGTAATAATGGCACATTTGCCGTTCCCAACACGCGTGTTCTGAAATTTTGCTTTGTACGATTCAGGTGATGCAGCAGGTGCTCAGGCCGTGCAGGCTGAATACAGTTCACAGCCCTGCAACTACGAATTTATAGCTGTAATAAATATTTGAACTCTTACTTTTGTTTATTTTAGGACAGTTTCAGCTGTGCCATTTCTAGTTAAATCCATAACACATCCTCTAAAGATTTTCCAACATTTTTCCTAGTAAGTTGGTTAATAGAGGCACTTGCTACATTATGTTACACGATTATCTGTGAGTTTAAACCTTTATTGAGAATGGCTTAATTACAAATAAAAATATATTTATGTATAAAATCCCTGCATGTAAAATCCCCTTCCTTTGCTATTGACATCCTGACGGAAACAAAACATTTTCAGAATGGGTGTTTTGATAGACAATCTTGTAATGGGAAACAGAATTTTCAGAAAATGCAGATGTTCTGAAGTTTTGTGCAGTGAGCTGCTTTTTCATCTGAATTTGCATCATATAAATACTCAGTCTTTTCACTTGGCTTTTGCTTCTTCTTCGTGTTTCCACCTCTCGTAGCTGTCTTCCATTTGGCAGCTGTGTGAGATCCTGTTGCAAGAGTGGAGCTCTCCTTTTCTCTGCACCAGCTTAGGCAGCTTTGTTTATCCTTCACTTTTGTTGAAGCATTTAAACCCTGGGTGCCAAACACCAGTCAGTGCTGCTACACCTGTCCCTGCACTTCAGAACTCCTGGCCTGCCCTTAAGTTCATGTTTTATCTTTAAGCTCAAGAGTCACTTTTGTTAACTGAACAAGTAAGATGCTAAATTGTCCATTTTGTAACAATTGTTTTTATTTAACTAACCAAGCCTGCTCTAAGATAAATCCTGTGGCAGTTTAGTGGTATTGAATGAACTACCTACCTGACAGTGCATGAGTTAAGGAAGTACTCTAACAGCCTGTAGTTTACATACCTGCTAATTATTAACAGAGCTAACACAGTCTCTCTAAATCAAACGTCATGATTTTGGACCTGGACATAAAAATTCCCAGATCAGGAGCCTTCTGGTGACGTACTCTGGGGGAGTTGAAAGGCATTACCTACAACAGGTTTTGTACCTTTTTCCTGGAGGGATTCTGCTGCTGGCACCAATGCACTGGTTCTATGCAAATCACATCCCGCCTTTTACTCGTTTTGCAGGGATCAGTGCCAGAATATATTTCAGCTTCACCAGTGGTAAGCAAAATGTGACACACGGGAGATTTCTTGTCACATACTTTTTGTTTGGAACTTTTTAAAGGCTTCCACATTTTAGATGTCTGTTACTATTTTTAGCCTTTGTACAAAGGAGCACTCTACTAAAGTGTACTTAGTGAACACTTAATAGATACTTCAGTATCACTTCAGTGAGTCAACAGCTGATAAAATGTTTATCTTAGAAAGTTTTACCATGCTGAAAGTAGATTCCTATTTATTATATCCACCACTAAACAGTAATATCCTTTTACCGTTATTCCATGCAGTTCCACAACTTGAACAGTTTTTTTTCCCTAAATCCATGCCAAAGGTGTGGGATCTCTGTCTTAAGTGCAAACTAAAATTTTCCTAGTTTTACATCAGTGCTTATTTTTCTTCCCACTTCCACCCAGGCAGGACTGAAGGTAAGACTGGTAGGAAATTGTGATGGATGAAGCTGAAGTAAGTGGTTATTTCTTACACTTCAGAGTGCTCCTCGGCAAAGTAATTAACCAATTTCACTTAATGTCTGAATTTAGTAACTCCAGCTTAATCCAGCTGTCGTATAAGGGCCAGAAAAATCTGAGTTCCTGCCTCTTACTTGTAGCAGAAATGTTTGTATTTCCTCTTTTCTTAATAGATTTTTAGCTCTTCTTAGGTCACTGAACTAATACCAATAGCAAAATTTGGCTCTGTGATTCAGCATTTTAGTTACAATGCAGTAGATGCTGTCAGATATTTACACTTTACACACCAAATATATACTATTAGTGTGGATGATCATTTTCTGTATTTGCTTAGTAAGTTCAGAATGGATTCTGCAGAAACTGGCACGTGTGGGTGGCGTAACATTCAGAGGTTTTTTAGAAGAGATCAGTAAAGACTTCTAGGTGGAAGTAAAGTCTCTTAATTTAAACTTCGGAGAGCTCTAAGCAGTCACCAAGAGGATTTAGCCAAAAGAGATTGAGTTTGTAGTGCAAGGGGACAATGCCACTAAGTACAACTCAAAATTTAATGCAGTTGCAAAAGAGATTGAGTTTGTAGTGCAAGGGGACAATGCCACTAAGTACAACTCAAAATTTAATGCAGTTGCAAAAGAGATTGAGTTTGTAGTGCAAGGGGACAATGCCACTAAGTACAACTCAAAATTTAATGCAGTTGCAAAATGCCAAATCTGTATATAAGGTGAATTTGGTACGTGGGAAGTTTCCTTGAGTAAATGTTTTTCATTCCTACAATGCAGACAATACTGCTGAGCTAGAAAGGCAATTTTTTGTTATTTAAAGATGGTTTAAGTTACTATTTTTTCCTTCTGTAATACCCTGCTGAACTTCAGATCCCTGGATTTAGGATGAAGATCAGCTCTTGATGCTTCGACAGAGAGAGAAACAGGTATTTTCAATTTTTTTTCTTTGTTTACCTAAACCTATGCATGTATTACCAAGTGTTAAAGTTCATAAATTTGGTGCTTTTTTCTTATGTGTTTAATTTGAAAATAAGCTGAAAGTGAACAGGCTCTGAGCCTGTATCTTAGAACTGCTGTGAAATGTGCAATGTTGAAAATTACAAAAAAAAA
>VXAY01004937.1:451139-481021 GCA_013399855.1 Oxyruncus cristatus | reverse complement strand
GGCGGCGCCCACGGTGGTGTCCCCGGGGCCTCCTCGCTCCCCGGGAGCTGTGGGGACGCGCCTGAGCGGCGCCGCATCCCCTGCGGCCCGCGGGGCCTGAGGGGCCGGGTCGGGGCGGCGGTGTGTGCGTGGGCTGGGCTGCCTCACGGCCCGGCCCGGTGCTCGGGCGAGGCGACCCCCGGGGCGTCTCGCAGCCCCTCAGTCTGGCTGTGTCGTTATGGCATGTATCTGGGGCTGTTCCCGTTGATGTGCACCTGGCGATACGAGTGGTTCGTTATCTGATACTTAAAAGTGAATTTCCTAGGTCAGAAGAGACCTGGGAAAGACCGGCTTCTGGTATTTAAGGCCTTTCCTTCCATGGACACCCCTCTAGAGGAGTTTTATTGACGTGTAGTCAAAGCATACGGTGTGTTTGGACAAGTGAGAAAATCGTTACCATACACTGGGGAAGATCGTGGGTTGTGTAGGTGAAGCCTTGTCTACGACTTTGTTTGTCTTAACGGCTTTTGTTTTCTTCTTGTGTCAGGTGTAGAGCCACAGCACTGCAGCCATGTCGATTGGGGTGCCAATCAAGGTCCTGCACGAGGCCGAGGGCCACATTGTCACCTGCGAGACCAACACAGGAGAAGTTTACCGAGGCAAACTTATTGAAGCTGAGGACAACATGAATTGTCAGGTACACAGGCCCCACAAGGATGGAGGGAAGGCTGGCTGATCTGGGCCTGGGAAGGCTGATAGGCTGATTAAAAGGCTGTTGCTTTTAGAAAACTGTACTGCTGCTTCTTACCATAGTAAAATGGATTCAGCATTACATAGTGCTCCAAAGAGGCCAGAGTTTATTCTTTCCAGTTCTGGAGTCAGCTTGGGCATTCCTGTCAGTAAGATCAAGGATTTAAGATTCTGTTCTGTGAACAGTGTTTTTCTGGAGTTCTTTATTAAAAGCCACTGAGCATAATAATAAACAAACCTTGATTTAAGAAACTGAAGCTTATTTACTGCATGTTACCAAGTCACTGCAGAAATCAACATGCTTTTTTAATAGTTAGGACTAGAGCAGCTTTATTAAACCTGATTGAATATGAGAAAACAAAAGTAACAAAGCTGATAAAACTAGTTTATAAAATGGGGAGAAAGCCCAAGTTCTGGGCAGTAGGCCTGGAGTTTGAATGGTCGTGGATGCCTCGTGTCACAGCTGAGGCCTGTGAGCACTGATTGTTTTTTACCTTCCAGATGTCCAACATAACAGTGACATACAGAGATGGCAGAGTGGCACAGCTCGAACAGGTGTACATCAGGGGTAGCAAGATACGGTTTCTCATCTTACCAGACATGTTGAAAAATGCTCCTATGCTAAAGAGCATGAAGAACAAAAACCAGGGTTCTGGAGCTGGGCGAGGAAAAGCAGCTATTCTCAAAGCCCAAGGTACGTACAGTTTGTTCGTGGTCCCTCCCCCCATTTTTCTGTAGAACTGGAAAACTCATCTCAACCACTGAAAAGATATAGGTTGTAAGAAAAGGAAAGATTACTGGTTCATACAGAGTTTTTCTGTGTGCTTTGTCTTATGGTGGGAGTCAAGACAAATTGTCCAATTACTTGAATGTGTTATATTGATGCTACAGTAATTCAGGGGTTTTGAGTGGTCTTTTTAAACAGAGGCTTTCTGTTACACTTAGTGTTCTGTTTTCCAGCAGTTGTGGCCACCAGCTGTTTGGAATATTTTGGGAAGGATTCAGGTTTTCTTGTTAAGTTTTTGCAAGAAAACAACTTCAGTTATAAAGATAGTACTTAAACTGCTGGGAAGCTGTAATTATTAGCCTTTCTGTAGCTCGCCCTCATTTGTACCTTTCTCAGGGGAACAATCCAGTTACAACAAGACTGAGTAACAAATATGTGCCACAAAGTCTCTGATTAACTTTAGCAAATGCAGTAAGGTTACATGGGGGGTAAGCTCTGGTGAAACATAGTGAGTTCTGTTGCAAAACCTTTGAAGAGTGTGGTGTTTTAAATCTCTTGGGCTACACAAATTTGTGTATCAGCTTAGATGGAGCAAAAGATAAACAAGTATTCACTGCAGCTCTTCTAAGGAGCCAGCCTGGGACCATTAGTTCTTGTTCTTCCCACAGAAAGCTTCTTGCTGTCACATCACTTTCTGAGCATCATAGGACAGCCTGTTTTCCTTCCTTCTGAGCAAGAGACTTTGTTATTTAGGTTTTGCTTGTCAGTTGTTGAAATAAATATGCAAGTATGTCAAATTCATGTCATCCCTGATGTTTTCTTTCTTCAGTGGCTGCAAGAGGAAGAGGCCGTGGGATGGGCCGTGGCAACATCTTCCAGAAGCGAAGATAATTCTGGTCTTGACAGACATGCTTTTTTTTTTTTTACTAGGGGTGTTAACTTGACTGTGTGTGCATTGGTTTCAGTTTTGTTTAATAAATGTCTCTGACAAAAACTTGTCTGCTCTTACATTACAGGACAATTCTTGGGCAAACACACTGTAGGTTAATTTGAAACTTAAGCCAGCTTTGTCTGGAGAATAGTGAACTTTATATCTTGGTTTGGCCACTTAGTGTGATGCACTGACTTTTAAAGGTCATTATTTTTCCTTTTTCTTGTTTAGTCCTGTTGTCATTTATTCTCAGAAGAATTAGAAGGCATTCTTAATGAAGAATTTCTAAGTCATAAACTTTAAAGTCTTATTAGCAGCTGCATTTATGGAAAATAGAGCAGAACAGAGGCAGCTTCCTGAGAAGCAAAGCACTGTATTCTGCTTTATATGGGTCTACAATGGGTAGAGGTCCATTTTCAGATCTGTATATCCAGCTTGTATTCTTGGATTTCCTAGTTTTCTCTTTGGATACGGGGAGAATTTTTCATTAGGACCACACAACTTCGATAGCCTGAGTCTATCCTTGCAGTGAAAAAATCTATTCTAACTCTCTTAATAGTTTTTCCCTCTGTGTGGGAAAAGAAGACAATATAAAATGGGCATTTTCCAGGATAAATTTGAAATGTTTTGTAAATTTGAAAGGTAGTGTGGGTGTATGGGGAAAGTCTTATAAATGATTATCTGTTAAACACAACTCCATAAAAATGTTTTGAACAAAACTCGTGATTACCTTCAGCTCTTGATCTTAACATCTCCACACAGGCATGTAGATCATCAGCTGATCTGCAGGAAGCCAAATGTAGTTCTAACGTCATTTTATTTTGCTCGAAGTGTAGCGTGGTTGTTCTTACTGACTTAAATGGTTGCAATGTTTAAATGTAACACTTCTGTATCTAATCACATACTTGCATACAACGTCAGTCTGTATGCATAGAAGATAGCTAGTCATGCTTTTCTGCTCTGATGCTGTGAAGACTCTCCCTTGTGTGCAGACAGGAAAGTTGAACTAATGTATTGACTTGTTGAATTCTGTGTAAATAAAGCTGTATTTAGTCTCAAACCACTAGGAAAAAACGCTGCTACTTGTTCTGGGCAGTAGTGATCCTAAATATTTGCATTGGAATCCTCCTTACCATGTGTTGAAGCTGAAATTAAAAAAGCATTATAGTGTCATCTTATGCCTCATGGGAATGTGTCCAAAAGACAAGACAGTTTTCACAAAGCCCTTCTTGAAAACGTAGCGTGTGAGTCACGTTTGTGTAGCAGTAATGCTTTCTTGAAGATGGTATTTCCAACCTAAAATGAGCAATTTGAGGCTTTAGTAATGATACTAAATACTTCGTGGTGGAACTGTGTCATTCTTCAAATCAGCTGTCACTCAGAAGAGGATCACGAGCGATACCAGTTGATCAGGTCATTTCACTCTGTGTAAAACTGCTCTGGTCTGTGTGCAAACTACAGCCTTTCTAATCACTGGTAGTAATAACTCTTGATTCTGTTGGCAGTTCTTTAACAACTAGTGATTCTAGCTCTTACAGTGGAGAGAAGACATTGTCACAGAATTTCTTCCCCAGGCCCAGGTAGAGGCTTCTGGATGTTGCAAGACTTTTGAGAAAGACCATCTTAACATGAAGCTGAAGTCTGTTCTGAGTCTCTGTACTAGACACCTGCTAAGACTGACATTTTTTGACACAGAGAGGTGAGAAGAATTCCATTCTGTTGCTGCACCATGAGTTTCATGGTAAGAATTGGACTGTCTGTGGTATCCCGTGCTAATGCCTGGGATTTCTGGAGATGGTTTGGTGAGAACAGATATTTCTGTTGACATCCCTGCCTTTGTTGCTGTATGGTGATACACAAGGGCAGCAGTAATAGCTGTTTGAAATAGGCGTCTTTCATTTGCAGTCTTTTAACTGGGTTTTGCTGCCTTTAATACTCAGGCTTGTGATTGTGTTGCTAATCAAGTTGTAATTTTGTAGACTGGAGTTACGCTGTGTTAACAGCCAGACACGGACTGATAAAAGATTAGTTCACTTTCTGTGTAACTTGAATTGTATCTGCTGCAAGATTTTATAGGATGCTGCTTCAGCAGCTAGAACTGCTTTCTCTTGGAAAGCAAGCACCCAATAGAAACCTGAATAAAACCCTGAGCTTGGTTAGTACAGTTAATTGCCCTAAATATAGACTGGTATAGGATGGAGCGTGTGCCTGTTGAGGGCTGTCAAGCTGTTCTGCTGAAAGGGTGTTTTCCTGGCCATGACTGATGTACAGTGAGGGACAAAGGAAGTTACCCTTACCTTGTTCAGTAATAGGAGACTCATGACACTACTTGCAATTTGAGCAGAGGAATCCCTTTGCCAGAACTCCTTTGGGTCTGGCTTAATTGGGTCTCCATGTAACCTCTCAAGGAGACTAATGGGGAGGATTGCAGCATCTTTTCATGCTGGGACTATTGGGTACTTCCCAGCCTTCAGAGCTCTGCTTCCTTTTTCTGTAAAGCCTCCAAAAAGAATTATTAATATGTGGAAAAGGAAGTAAACCACAGATGGGGGGACTTGACTAAAAGTATTTTTTGGAAGAGATTCAGCATTTTGGCAAGGCTTCAAATCTGGCCCACTGGCTTTGTGTCTCACTGTTTCCTCCTGACTGTTAAACAGTCTGTCCTGCGGGATAGATGGAAGATTTTGCAGAGGGCACGGGAAAATAGCACCATGTTTTGGCCACAGGCAGCTACTGGAATGACAAAAGGCTTTGAAACACTCAGGGGAAGCCTAAAGAGAATAATGATTAAATGCTATTTAAGCAGATTAAAGCTGCCTGGCAGTAGCTGGTTTGCTGGAGACTGTTTCCACTAATGATGACTGGCTCACCTGTTTTAAAGTCCCTGTTCCTCTTTCCTGTGCAGTGCCAAGCTGCCATTCTCTCCTCTCTGAAACAGTGGCTGTGGCTTTTAGCAGAACTGAGGGCAGGGGACAGCCACAAATTTCGGAGAGCAAATGTAACTCTCCTCAGTAGGTTTGTGGGAACAAACCGTTCACTTTGTCTGCTTTAAGAAGTTTCTGCCCCTTCTCATGTTTCTCACCCTCTGTATTTGTGACTGTCCACTGGGTGCACAGCTAGGAAACTTTATTTAAAACTTTTTTTCCCAACCAGTGTTCCCTTAGCTTTTAAGCTTTATTTAAAACATATAACATCTCTAATCCATATGAGCTTTGAAGATACTGGATTTTGCGAAACAAAAAGCTTTACACTATGACTTCAGGTTGAGGCTGAGTCTAGAACAAACTGTTCAGAAGATACTGTGTATTTAGTGTTAGAATTTTTTCAGTTTAACACAGGTAGGAAAATAAGTCCCAGCCAAGACAACCATATCACAATTTCTGGCTAGACTAACTGGAACAGCAGTTCGCTACAGACTGCTTTGAAGATCCTTCCTGCAAAGTGTGTGTCAAATTTAGAGTGTGATAAATCACAATTTCCTTCTGACAAACGAGGTCTCACCCACTGGATGGCTCTGTCGGGAAGACAATGAAGCCAGTTGCCAGTCTGAGTCCCAAAACTGAATACAGACGAAGATTCCTCCCAGACCAAAGATGCCAGCACAGCAAGCTCTATGTGTGCCTGGAGTGCCAAGAGTGGCCCACCAAGTGCACAGCAGAGACAAAGGCTAAGGGCTTTTTTTCCTGGGTGTAAATGCATTTGTTTGGGGTCAGAAGCCGTGCACTGGAGCTGCCTGTCAGAGTCCCAAAATTGACTACGGACGAAGATTCCTCCCAGACCAAAGGTGCCAGCACAGCAAGCTCTATGTGTGCATGGAGTGCCAAGAGTGGCCCACCAACTGCACAGCAGAGACAGAGGGTAAGGGCTTTTTTTCCTGTGTGGAAATGCATTTGTTTGGGGTCAGAAGCCATGCACTGGACCTGCCTGTCTGAGTCCCAAAATTGACTACGGTTGAAGATTCCTCCCAGACAAACGGTGCTTGGATAATAGGGTATGTGCACTTAAGTAGGTTTTAGATTCCTCACTTCAGTAACTTAAGCAATCTGTTCTCTGTGAGAGCGGATACCAGGGATGGATGCAGCTTTCTGTTTTTAACATATGCACTTATTTGCCATCCTTTTTTTTTTTTTTTTTTTCGGGTTGCAATATTTCTTTTCCTTTTTTGCATTTGCCTTTTTGTGTGGGCTTGTAAATCTCTTCCTGTTCAGTGGGTCCAGGGCTCCCTGTAGCTTCCTGCTTTTTACAGAGGGATAAAGTGCCAGCCTAGAGCTTTGTCATGAACTTGCTGCTTTGATAACATCAGTGTAGGTGCCTTTGAAGGACTTGTGGGACTGACAACCTACACTGCAGCCATGCAAAATGGTGTGTGGAAAAGTGCAGATACTTTCTCCCAGTCTTCCAGAGGCAAAACCAAACTTGTGTTCTGGTTCAGAAATGGGATGACAGCAAAGAAGAGGTAAATGGTTAGAGAAGGTATCACCTGAAAAAATTGCTTTGCACAGAACTGTAGGACCTTTTCTCAGTGATCAGGTGCTTTCTTTTTTTACATGTGCAGTGCTCCGCAGTGCTCATCTCCAGGTGTGCCTAATTTATATTTGATCCTAAGCTGTACTTTTCTTTAGTTCGTTTTTCAATATCCTTCAGAAAATCTCTGCCTCTTCTAGAAGGGAAGCATGGAGTAGGAAATATGAGTTTCTAGCACTGCTGGTCAGGATAACTGTCCAGTCTGTATCTCTTTGCCACTTGAGCTTCACAGTGAGTTTTCTTGTAAAATAGAGGTGTCCTATTTCCTCTTGCCAGTAAAATGTGAGCAAGGATGGAAGGCTGACATCACAGAGGAGCAACGATTTGGTAAGGAAACAATGGGTGGAATTCTGAGGACTATGAGAAAGTGTCAGTGATTTGGTTGTTTATTTCTCAGTCAAGGGTCAAAATGGAGGAAAGGTTTTGTTGCCATCCTGACAAAGGCACTTTCCAGATCAAGCTGCATTTTAAATGCTTCGGGTGTCCTGTTGTTGCCTGGACCTGTAATAATAGTTCTTGATAGGGTCAAGAGTACTTTGAAGGTGATGAATAAGGAAGTGCCACCCTGCTCTGCTCATGCTAACTGTTTCTCAAAGAATAGGGTGTGGGATTATTTAACTCATTGTGGAGGCTGACATTAGTGTGCAGTATGAGTAGTAGGTTTGGAGTGGTTTTTATGCCACTTAATTCAGACATTTAATGAGAAAAGTATTTTGGGTCTGTGTGTGAGTTGTTTGTTCTTAGTAGACAGGCTATTATTCCTGGCACAGGACCAGTCATTGCATAAGCAAGTATTGTGCAGCCTTCTGCTGCTCAGCAGAGACTATCAGAGTCTATGAAAAGTGGAGATTTTCCAGCATCATTAATTCAGGGGAGAATGCTGAAGCCCTGGCAAAGAAACAGATTGTATCCAGAAGATGTGTAGTTATGCTGGGAGAAATGAAAAGAATTGCAGAAAAACACTATTATTGTTCTTTTGTTTGGTGAACTGCTTGCAGTGAACATTTAATTTGTTTTTCATTTTCCCTTGCCTAGGGACTCAAAATCCGTTGTGTGGTTGGGGGTTTGCCCTAATTCCAGCTCAGTGAAGAGATGTTGGTACATCTACTCCAGAGCAAACCATTGCTTGTGAGGCAAAACTCCTTGCATTTTGTCCCTCAGTGCCTAAAATGTTAACAGGGAGTGAGTGGGACAGAGCACTTGGCAGGTTTATCAACAGCACTGGCCTGTGATTCAAAGGGAAGGCAATGGGAATGCCTGGATTTGCAGGGATGTGGTGTGTTGTGTGGAACTGTGCCTTTAGCATGTTCAGGGCTCTGTGATGGAAAGAGCCCAGCTGTCACTTTCACGTGTTTTCCTTTACAAAACCATTACAGTGTATAAAGACATTGTCACCTTGCATTTCATAAAGGGGGATTGAGTCTGAGCCGAGAGGCTCGGACCTGGATTTGAAGACAGGCTTGGGCCCACAACTCCTGCTGAAACCAATGAGTTAGGCACCTAAGTATTTTCCAATACTTAGACTTAATGACTGGCCTAATGGTGTCCCTGGAGCTCTGGGACAAAGTCTCCAGAGGCCCAGTGAGTGTCTGGATCATCTCAGAAGTGATGGCCTCAGCATTGTCTCCTGCATCAGTCTCCTGTTGAGCTCCTATCCACTTCATGGTGGCTTATTGGAGTGGGTAGTTCTTTGAATATTCAGGCTGCTTTGCTCCAAGTCCCTCAGTGGCATCCAGAAAAGTACTGTTTTGTGTTTTCTATTACATCTGTTTTGAACCCTCTTTTCTGATTTCTCCGCTCTCCTCCAATAAACGTCAATCAGCCCAGTAAGGACTGCTGAATCTGTGCTGCTTTGATTTGTTTTCATCCTCCTTCCTTAATTCTTCCACTAATTTCATCCTTGCCTTCTGGGGAATAAGTGAATGTTAGCTGTAAGTTTATAGGAGCTGAACCCTATGCTTCTGGCAAACCTATTTACTTGCTACAGGTAAAAGTGAAAACTGCCTTTAGGTAGAAGCACTTTCAGGGAAAGACATGAGACTGCGACTGGAGAAAAGATGCAGGCTCTGCCTCTGTTCTGGAGGTTTACAGGTGAGCTGCTTGACAGGATAATCGTTCTACTTTCCTTGTAAGGATATGAGGAAGATAAATTACTGATCAAATTATCTTGGTTACTGTGATACTTTGCATATTGCTCTGCCCAGGTGCAGCGGAAAGTGGTGATTAGAGGATTAGGCTTATTTATAATCCCCCTTTCAGGGGACTTGGTTCTGTTTTCAGGGTAGAGTTCGTTCCACCCCACTTGGCAGAAGAGAACAGACCTCTGCAACACAAATGTGCATTGGCTTTGTATTCCAATTTCAAATGTGTTGAGTGCAATTTACATCTGTAAATAACAATATATTTGTTGTCTATAAGTAGGAGCTGTCCAGGCTATTGCATTTGGGCCTTTTGGGAAGCTGGCAGTCCCCCATCAGAGGCACGAGTCAGCCCATAACTGTTATAAGCCCACAGCCTCGGAGAGGTTTTGGAGCACTGCAGCTGATGGCCCTCAGCAGACATACTGTGAAGCTGAGAATGTGGTATCGCCTTGATCCACGTGGTGGCACTTTTGGTTGCTTACTGATATCTTTAGTCTCCTAAAATCTCAAGTAAACTGTTGGGTGAATAAGTTTTTTTTCCCCGACAAAATATCCAGCTGAGAAGCAGAGCCGGAGTGTGGAGACTTTTACTGTTCTGTAACAAGAAGGTGATGCTGTTTGTTGCTTCACAATTGAATGAGCTCCTTCCTGCATGAGTCTCGTGTCTCTGAAGCGGCTCCACAGCAAGCCTTTTTTTGCAAAGCTCAGCCATAAGTCAGTGTTTGTTCCTCTTTGAAGAACAGTATATCAAAGTGTCCATCAGATGCATCCTTGGAACTAGGCAGGAGTGTGTCATTTGCCTGCAGTTGTTTTCACCTCCTGCTTTTGAGGGCAGTTTGGATACAGCAGCGGGGAGTGCTGTGGTTTGGGAAAAGGAGGAGTGACTGCACAAAGAGAAAATGTTGCTTCTTCCTTTCCTCTTGATATTTGTTAGGATCAGCTGTCTTTGTTTTGTCTTTACGCTACAAAAGTGTTTTTTCCCCCAGTTAATGATCCAAATTTGACACAGAGAAAAGTGGATGAAGCTCTAGGGAACTCATTAGGGGTTTTTCATGTCAGAATTTGACTCCAAATACATGAAGTCTAATCCTAAAATTAGGCAGAGATTTATACCATGGGACAAGCTGAAGCCTCTGGCTAGAGGCTGTTGAGAGGGTCCATGTAACAGCCCTCACTTCACCTCTGCAGCCTCACTTGAGCCTTGCTTTTACTGTGTGTTTCAAAGCTCTCCTTTGGGAACACAGTCCTATCCTTAGGCTGACACTAATGCTGTGGGACACACTGATCCCCCAGCCTAAGGGTTACAATGGGGATAATCACAGCAGCAGCCTTGGCTTTCTTTAGTTTCAGCACCCTGATCCCCACTCCTGCTTTACCTCTTGGCTCTGTCTCTGAATCCCAATCCCAGTGATGGCTCCCATCCTTTCACCTTGTAAGGGTCTCCCCAGACAGATGCAGGGCATCCACCCCACTGCTGTCACTCCCCTCCTCAACAGGGCAGGGAGGGAAACTAAGATTAAAATGCTGGTGAGCCCAGATAAAGACAGGGAGGTCACTTACTAATTACTGCACTGGACAAAACAGACCTACTGGGGGAGAATTAATCTATTGCTGGTTAAAATACATTTGGCTAGTGAGAAACAAAGACAAATTAAGACACCTTCTCACCCCCACTTCCTTCCCAGGCTCAGTTTCACTCCTTCATCCCCAGCTCCTCTGTCTGCCCTCCCCATGGCACTGAGGAAGTGGGGTTGTGGTCAGTCCATGGCAGGTTGTCTCTGCTGCTCCTTCCTCCTCACATCATTCCCCTGCTCCACCATGGGCTGCAGAGGACTCTGCTCTGGTGCCTCCAGCACATCTTCCTCCTCCTCCTCTTCCTCCCCTGGCCTTGGTGTTGTGGACCTGGTTCTCACACTTTTCCCCCTCACCCTTCACTGCTCTGTGGCATTTTGCCCTGTCCTAAGCATGTTTTCCCAGTGGTGCCAGCAGCCTGGGAGCTGTGCTCAGCAGTGCCTGCAGCGGGGCCCTTGTGGGACCTGCTGCAGGAGTGTCCCCCTCCCCTCCTGGCAGCCCTGCAGCCCTTGGACACGGGCTCCTGGGCTGTGAGCTGGGCACCTCAGAAAGGAGCTCTGGAGGTGCGTCCTGCCTTCCTGCTGGTGGGAGCCGAGCGGACACTCAGCTCCAGAGCACCTGGCCCAGGATGGCAAAATGGTTTCTCTCCTGAGGGATGGCTGAGGTTGGTGGTCAGGGATTGCATTTGTCCAGCTTGGCCTAATGTCTGCTCGGTGAGGGGCAGCAGGAACGGCAGGTAGAGGCCAGGAATTGCCTTCCCCTGCTTTAAAGAGGGTCCTTTGCATGTTACCATAAGAGACTGTCTTTTGCAGTCTTCCAAAATCAGAAAAAGTTAGTGAGTGCCACCAGTTCAGATGCAATCGTGTGAGCTAAATGATATTAGTCAGGGACAGCAACAGCACAGGCATTAGTGATGCAAAACCCAAAATGGCAGATGGCTCCTCCTGCCCTCGTGCTGTCTTCGCAGGAGGTTTGGGGGCTGCCAGTGGCACTCTGAAACAATCCAATTCATACTGGAGCTGAGGGATGGCGCAGTCTGAGCTGAGATCCAGGCAAGGGGACCTGGAGGAACTTTGGGCTCTTGTCTCTGAGTATCTTGTTACATGTCAAAATTGTTCTATTGGTGCCCTTCATTCCACTCTCTTTCACTTGCACTTTCTGGAAACACAAATCCCAAAGAACTGCTGGTAGAATGAGCAGTTTGGTTCTGACTTACTCAGTTTTTCAGTTGCAGCACAGTTCAGACAAAGGTGCACATGTCAAACTGTTGGCTCTGCAAACCAGAAGATTTCAGGGGATCAAGAGCAAAGCTCCCCTCAGAAGTCTGACATGAAGACCCAAAGGCAGCTGCTGCTGCTCTCTGGGAAAGGGCCTTTTTCTCCCTTTTCTGTGCCATATTTGTGCTTGTTGAGACCCCGTGTACTTCAGGGGAGTTACACAGATCGAATAAGGCCCATGTAGTTTTTGATAGCTTTCCAAATGCTCCCCATCATTGTATCCAACATCGGCCAGATTGAAACAAAAATGGACTGGGAGGAATATCCCTCCCAGAAGCGGAGGAACTGGCTGATCAGTAAGCAGGGAAGTATCTCTCCTCCACCCTTGTGACACACCCTGCGTGCAGCAGAATGACCCTGATGCTGTAGAAGGAAATGTCAGTGTTTTTGTGGTTCCCTTGTTGGAGGCAGCAGGGGGAATGCCCAGCTTTGGGAAAAGGAGTAAATGCACATGGAAGAAAAGCTGACTTTCCTCTGAGCTTTTCTGGAGCTGAGGAAGAGTTCCTGTGTAGTTATTGTGTTTTGTGGCTATTCTGGTTTTGAATCAGCATCACTGAACTGGAATACTCTCAAATCTGAGAGGAACAGAAGGGGTCCACAGTCGAGTACTTGGTGTCTCAAAGCAGAATCAAGATGCGGTCATGGCTTCCCGGAGCACTGGCCTCAGCTAAGAGTGTTCCGGCCTATTTTGTTTTGTGCACTACCTCTTGGCAGCCTTAAGCCAGCTACTGTATCTATTTTGAGAGCACTCAAATGCCACTAAACTGCAAAACAGATTCTCTTGTCCGTGGATAATGGTCCCCAGCTGCGCAGCACTGGGGTAACTGGGCTTCCTGCCAGCTGCCCTCGAAGGCTCCTACACCTGCTGCACTGTCAGGGTGCTGTAGTGGTAAGAGTTTGTACTGAGACACCATTGCCTCTTCTGGGCTGTGAAACATCACCTAGTGCGGGACACAGTGATCTCTAAAGGCAACGTTTAATCCTCTCTTGTTTGTTTTCTTAAGATGAAACAATTTATATTTTTGACATCTTTGTCAGCAGCTGTCCACTAAGGAGCCTGTCAGCCTGCCCCAAACACTGCAGACTCCTTTATCTTCCAAGTGCTTGTAATTAATTATAAGTTGATAAAAGAGCCTTGGCAGTGCTGAAGAGAAGGGCCTTGACAGGTTTTGAAGTGTGTGAAATAAAAAATAGATCAGACAAGCCTGTGCTTCCAGTTGCTTTTTGCATCCTTACCTCAACAAAATGATTATTAGTTATTCAGACTGGAATGAGGGAGGCTTGTGGCAGCCTCAGTGCTCGGCATATTGCCATCTGGAGCACGCCAGGATGCTTACGTGGGGTTTGTGGTCAGAGGCTGAGGTAAAATACAGGATGGAGGAGTGAGGAAGGTGTTGTCCAGTTAGGTAGGGAGGGAACAAGTGCTTTTCTGTTGGAGTAACTGGAAGTGACTGTGTTCCTTCTTCCCTCTGCTCTCTGGCACCAATGGCCTCATTAGCTGTGTGTGCAGCCCCTGTGGCTGGGCTTTGCAGGCTGGTTCTCCTGGAGCTCTCTGCCTTCCTGAGTCCACACAGCCACAGCTGACAGTGGCTCACCAACAGCTTCAAGGGAGATGCTTTGTACTTGGTGACCTCTCCTTCCAGCAGACTGCTTTTGGAAGGTGTGCTTAAATGTCTCACTTGAAGACCTATTGTGAGACTGGTCCTCTGGTGGGAGGTCAGGGGTAGGGAAGGGACTGTGAAATTACCTGTATAGCTGCAGCTTCCTCCCTGCTACGTGACACAGGTCCCAACACAGGCTGCCCATCTGCATCCTGCATGGAGAGGGAGGCTGGGAAAAATGAAAATGATGGAGAGAGCCTGGAGTCTTAGTCTTGATAGTGAGGGTGTGTGAGGGTGTGTGTGGCTTTAAGCAGCTGAGGTTACAGCCCCACACCAGCAAGTACGTACTGAGGAGAGTATTCAGTAGGGCAGGGATCCATCTCCTGCTGTGTTATGTAGCAGGAGACACGGGCTCACTGCAGGGCAGGCATCCCCTGGTTTAGGAGCATAACTAAGCTGGTCCCTCTGAGTATCAGTGGGGAGACTTAAATTAGCAGCTCATCCCTTTAATCCCCTTTGAGAGCCCTGAGCTTTCTCACTCAGTGCAAGGAAGGACTCATTTGGGTTGTACCATCCTCTCTGGTTTGTGAACTCAGCTTTCATGAAAATTGTGGATTTGGGGCCTCCAGGCCTGTTTCTTGAGCACACACCTCATTTGTGGGGGGACACCAGGGCACTTCCCAGCTCTGGAGCTGGATGCACACCCGTGCTCCCCAAGCCCTTCACCTGTCAGTGGGGTCAGGAGCTGGCAGGGAACAGGGTGTGCTGGGATCGTTCCTCCACAGCTGAGTTACAGCCCATCGGAATTCATCCAAGAAGCAGTGGCAGTCTCCTAGGCCAGGACCTCATGATTTGCATTTGCATGTATTTATTCACAACCAGTTATCCATGGGGAGGTTTCTATGGCAAAGGAACCAAAAGCATAAGGAGGAATAAACACAGATCCCACAGCTGCTCAGCTGAACCAGGCTGTTTCAAGCCATGCTTTGTCTCCCATTCCTGGAGTTGCCAGTGATTAGCATAGAATTCCCCTGCAAGGGGCTGGATGTCTCATCCTAGTCCTGCTGGGTAGCACAGCTCAGACCAAAGCAGGGCTGGAAAGATGCTGCACAGATCCTCCCTGGGGCTCGGCCAGGAGCTCTGCAGGGAGGAGCTGTCAGTGGTGCGCTGCACACCGGGGGTCTTGCCTCATTTTGCTGTTTGGAAACATTTCCACTGTTTTGGAAAAGCTGTGAAGATGCCTTGATGCAGAGCCCTAGGGACACACTGCTCAAAGCCAAAGACCAAATGCCCAGTGCCCCTTTTCCTTCTTTCTAGGTATGCACTGGCTCACCAGGCAGCTCTAAGCCTTCATTTAAATGCCTTGTGCCCGAGTTTTCTTCTTGGCACAGAGCAGAGTGCTGCTATGCTTAGACTGTAAGAGTTTAAGCAGATCTTGCTGACATTTGAAATGCTTTTCATTTTTGCTGAAAGGTATTTTGGAAGGAAAAGAAGAAAAAATTAATACCATCTCTTCCACATCAGGGGAGGAAACTGAGGGCTGAGCCTGGGGCCTAGTGGTAAATGGAGTTCCATCCAGCTGGGGCCAGTCACTAGTGGTGCTCCCCAGGGCTCAATAGTGGGGCCAGTCCTGTTTAATGTCTTTATTGATTATCTGGATGAGGGGATCGAGGGCACCCCCAGGAATTTCACAGACGACACTTAGTTGGGTGGAAATGTTGATCTGCTGGAGGGCAGGAAGGCTCAGCAGAGGGATCTGGACCAGCCCCTTGCAACACAAAGGGTGGCAGCCTACCACAAATGAACACTTGTGTTTCTCTTTCCTTAAAGGAATGAACCACTCTCACCAACATGAATGGTACCTGATCCTCTCCCACACTGCTCAGGCACTGCAGGAGGACTCCTGGTCCATACTCTTGCAGTGCCTGGGCTTCTGGCTCAATTTGTGAACAACCCAGACACTCAGACCCTGAAGTGCTTCACGCTCATGTCCAAGAGAACTCTTTATTACGTTTACATAGAGCATGAGCAACATGGAAAACACTAGAAATACTGCATCAGTGGTTTGGTTTTTGGACAGCACTGGAAATGGTGATGCAGCTGCTCACGTCATGTCTGTATTACGAGGTATGCAATATGCCACGAGGAGCCAAAGATTTGAGCTTTCCTTTGGGAAGTGCCCATCTCTGGCACGTTCACTGCTTGCTCCTCTAGTGCCACAGTTAGGTGCTTAGCTTGTCAGCTTTTCCTCATTTTCACTTGGAACTTGTAATTGTAGTACCTTGGAGCTTGTAATTTTAGTACAAAAGCACAGTTTTTGAAACCAATCCTACTAATCCACAAGACCATTCTCCCTCCCTCTCCTCCCCCATCCTCCCATCCCATCCCAACTCATCCCATCCCCCATGCTCCCACCAACACATACCTTCTTCCCCTCCCTCTCACCCCGGTCACACAGCAAATATCCTGATGCTGCAGTTCCAAGCCATGTGTCCGCCCCAGCCTATGTGATCCAATGGTCTCTGACCAGGTCCCTTTGTTCAGACCTTCATACAAAACACACAATAGGAAAAAAACAAAACAAAAGGAGCCAGACACAAGAGGGAGACACACTGCCGGGCTCCAGCTCTGGCCTCTTCAACTAAGCTCCACAGCAGCTAGGCTCTTGGGGTACCTCCTTCCACACTCAAGGCTGCAGGTCCCAAGGTTTCCAAGGTGCATAGGAAAAGGAAGAAAGGAAGTAAACTACAAGCCTGTTTCTGTTTTAGGTTCCCCCCCATCCCTTTCCCTCAACCCAATGGCTGCTGGAGGATATTCTTGACTCCGACAGGTCTTTTCCCGTCTTCCAGTGAGACCCTGCCTGGGCACCAGGTTCACTGTAAGTCACTGGTTCCTCTCTGGAACGTGGGCGATGGGTTTGGCAGCGAGGGGAGGGAGCGGAGCACGTTGTGGGGGGACGACAGGCTTTTATCTCACAGTAGGTTGGGGGGGAGACGTCAGGGAAGGCGAGAGAAAAAGAGCCAAAGGAAGCCGGTTAAGCTGGCCTTCTGCTTGATGTTTGTACTCGAAGCTTCTCCTTGGGGTGGCTTCAGTGTGCCAGCGCCGGCCTGTTGTTCAGTCACCTCTCGCAGCCCTGCTGAGAAAAAGCACGTGGCGGGGTGCTTCCGGCTGCTTCATCCTCTGGCTGGCTGCCCTCGTGCCCGCCGGCGATCTCAGAGTCGCAGTCAAGCGCCTCATAGATGGTAGGCAGCGTGGTCTGCTGGCTGAGCCGCTTGCGCAGGCCCACGAGCAGCGGCTGCGGCATGGAGGAGACGTCCACGTTGTTGCCGAGGTCAACCCAGGCCAGGCAAGGGAACTTGTTCATGTCCTTCATGGCGTCAGTCAGCTCCTTCATGGTCGCCCGCGTCAGCCGGTTGCCGTTGAGGGACAGGTGGGTGAGCTTGGGGAGCGCCCAGAGGAAGGGCAGCAGCAGGCGCACCATGTCATCGTTCAGCTCGGTGAAGCTCAGGTCCACGGAGGTGAGGTGGTCCCCGTTGCTCTGCAGGTAGTAGGCCATGCGGTGGACATCCCGCATGGTCAGGGGGATCCCCGACAAATCCATGGAGTCCTGGCTCACCTTCTTCTGCAGGCTGGTCTTCAGGCTGATTATGGGGAAGGGGAGAGAGACCATTAAGGGGAGCGCTCCCATCCATCTCACCAAAGAGAGAGAGAGCTTGTGACAGGGGAGGACTCATTAGCAACAGGGGCCACAACGTTAAGCAAAGGGTTAATAGAGCTTATAGGGGAAACAAGCATTTGCACCATACCTCAGGGCAGGCTGTCCTGGGGCTTTCCTGTGTATTCTCGGCACCTACACATGAACTTTGCCAGAACTGGCTAAACACAGGATGCTAAAGTGTCTTCCACCAGCAGATTTCAAAGGGTTTGTCTGTATGTGTGTGCACAGACACTCATGCATAGAAAGCAAAAATAACCAAGGTAAGCAAACTTTCAAAGTGCACTGGTTTGCACTGTGTGGGGGCTGTTTGCGAGCCACCTCTCCAGGTGAATGCCAAGGTCTGTCGCAAACAGACTGTGCTGCAGAGGAGAGCAGTGTTAAATGGCTGAAAAACTGGTATTTTACCAGGAAAACAACCAATAGGCAAACTGCACTCCAGGAGTGGATTTACTGCATGTCCCTTTAAGCCTTCACAACCAGCACTTAGTCAGTAAGCAGCACCAGTGGCTGCCTATTTGGGTCTCTGTGGTCAGCAGATCATCTGGGATCTGCTGCAGCTGTGAGGAGGCGGGGAGGGCATAAGGGTGCTCAGAGATGGCTTCAGCCATTTCTTTTGCTGTCTGCCTGGCAAGTGGAGAGAGGAGAAGGTAGGCAAGCTGTACAGCAGGCAAAGCTGTGTTATGGGGCTGTTGGGTATGCAAAGGGAGTGGGGTGTGGAGCGTTATGATGGACTGTGGGTTTGTGAAAGTGCTGTGAGAAGTGGGAGCTGTGGGGCTATAGGAGCTGGTGGGGATACTTTGCAAAACTGAGTAGAAAGTGTGTGTTGGTGTAACAAAGAAGAAGCTAATCCCTTAGTGTAAGTTATGTTAGTTTTGCTGCTCTGTCAGACACATCTAGCTCTAAGGATGTGGGAGCCCTAGTAGGACCCCCAGCTGTGTGCTCAGGGGGTCTGTAAGTGCCTTGTTGAGCTTGGGAGGATCAGGGTGGGTTAAGAATTAACCACCACTTCGAAGGTCCCCACTCTTCCTATCTGGCTCTCTGTAGTGTCCTGCACTCCTGTGGCACAGCCAGTCCCTGAAAGCAATGGGTACATGGGGACATGCAATTTCCTCGGAGGAGGCTGCAGCACCGCAGGAGCTCCCGTGGCAGGTGAGAATGTCCCTACGAGCCTTGGGACTGCCAGGTTCTTCCGTAGTTGTGGAGAGGATGTGACGCTGTCTCTACAGCTTTGCTTTACACATGCAGTTCACAGCATCCTGGAAATTTCAGTCCTTAATAATCCCCTATGAGCATGTGTTAACATGAACGAATGAGCATGCATCAGGACAGGCAACAGACGTTTGTGGACACGTTCAACACTGGCAAACCTGTAGCTGTGCTTCATGGTAGGAGTGTGAGGTGGAAAGACCTCATGGCCTGCCCTGTCAGTTCTTAAGCCCACAAATTCCTGCTCTGGGTTTAGCAGCACTTTGCCCAGGCTACTTCTGTGTGCCCTTGTGTTTCCCATGGGCATTCACTGTGCCAGGCTGAGGCTGTATCTGCAAGCGTGCATTCGAACTAATGAGCTCTCCCGGTAGAGAGGTAATAACAGCATGGATTAGCTTGTATTCAGACCCTAAAGTACTGTAAGTAAAATGTATTACTTACTAAATACTTACACTGCAGATGACTCACACTACTCCTCAGTGGATCACAGGAAGGGTAAGGGGAGTAGTGCTTGTCTGTACTGTCAAACAGCAGAGACTGATGTCCTGGTGAACTGGTCTGAAAGCACAGAAGGGAGGTCTCCACAGGGCCTTCCACTTGAAGGTGGTATTTGATATCTCTCCAAAATCAGGGCCCCGGAGATGAGATTGTGAAGAATTAATCCACCATGTTGCTTGTAGCAGTGGTGCAGTTCTTTTAGCTGCTGCAATAGCAGTAGCAGTTGTGAACTGTGCATGCTGTGGTCTGGGTGACACTGGGCGAGCCTCCCTTTTCCTACTAATCCAAGGGATCCTTGAGATCAGCCCAGGCTGCCCGGGAGCTGCATTTCTTTAAACTCTCCGGAAAAACAATGTGTGTGTTTTCTTGATACAGTCTGTCACCAACCACTGGCAGCGGTGTAGCATAATCTACCACAAAAGAGGGTTCAACTTGTATGAAGTCTGTCAGGGACCAGCCTCAAAGCTAGAAGAGTCTCAGCTTATCCCTTTAGCTTCGTCTTAACTGGGTGTTTAATATGGAGTACTTTTTGTTCTAGCAAAACCAAGCATCAAATGCACAGTGAAGGTATGCGTTCATACTGGCCAGGTTAAGCAGGGAGAAATGGAACTTCTGTGAACCTGAGTGCACGGTGGAAACAGCCCCCTATATCTATAAGGTGCTGGTACAGGAGTTACAGAAGCCATCTCTGCCTTCTATGGTTTTAGAATAAGACTTTGTTGGGGGTGTGGGGGAATAAAGGATAAACAAGCATAGAAGCAAGACTGTAACTACTTCAGTGCCCATTTTGTGTAAATGCAGCCTGTGGCTCCTGGAAATTTTCTCCTCCAGTGCTGTCAAGCCATGGCGTATTCTCGTGGGGTGGGTGACACAGAAAGGAGGCACAAGCATAGGGACACCTTCCCCAGCCCCAAGCCTTGTCTCGGTCTGTGCAAAGCCTCCTCAGACCTTCCTTTCTGTAAAGCTACAAGGCACAAGCCCAGTTTGGTCTGGGGATGGGAACCAGGCTGGAGTGGGGACCACTGGAGGGCACGTCTGAGCCGGCGCCGCTCCTGCTGCCGGCCCTCAGCATTCAGGTGCCGTTTTTCCTGCCGTGTCTGCAGCAGCAGCTTTCTTAACAGGGGGCAGGTCTGAATGGCTCCTGGGGTCTCCTTGAGAGTGACTTGGCTCTGAGTGCAGACAGTAATAAGTGAGGGGAAACGTCTGAAAGACAAAAGCAATGTGCTGTCTGTCTGTCTCCGCCCGTTAAGCCTCCCCTCCTGTTGACTGCTGTGCAGGGACTGCAGTAATAAGTCACGGATCACGCTCTGACCAGAGCAGGTATCTTCTGCTGCTCTCCCCAGCAACGAGCCAATACCCCAAGGAGGCTTTAATCGAGCAGACAAATTATCTTCCTATAATTGATTCTGCAGACTGGACTGCTCCCGGCTGAATGTGCTTAAACTCTCCTGTCCTGTGCCAGAGCCCGCCCTCCCTTCTTTGCTGTCTTGTTTTTCTTTCCTTTCCTGTGTTTTCGCAGCTTCCTTTTGCCCTCATTCCTGTACCTGCCAGGGTGACTCTGGGCCTCCTGTCCCAGCACTGTGGGCTCCTCCTGTGCTTAAATTGTTCTCTTGCCTATAAAAATGCCTCTTGTAGGGATGGTGTGTCTGTAGGAGACTCGTCCTGGTGGACATAAGCCCCCGTGCTGCAGCCAGGCTCTCTGGTAAGTGCTGAAGCATGAGATCCGACACCCCACGCATGCTGTGAACCCTGGCAGCCTCCTCCTCACCTCCTTGGTGTTTCTGTGCAGCTCCAAGAGGTGCAGCTAAATACCATCCCCAGGAGAGCCCGGGACAGCTGGCTGCTCCTCCTCTATTGCTTTAGAGGTAAATGCACTTGCTGACAGAAAAGGGTCAGGGATACGTGGGTAGATGCTTGACTCTGAATTCTCTGACACTTGGTTTTGGTTTTTTTTTTTTTTTTTTTTTGAGGTCTTTTAAGCTCTACTTCTCAGGGAGTGTGAGGGGGTGGGGGGCAGGATACGCGGGACACGGAGCTCTCAGTCACTTGTGCAACAGCTGAGAAAATGCTAGGCTTATTTCCAGAGAAATGGGTCATCTATTATCCCCTAATTTCTGCAAGTGAAATAGGCTTAAAGATTGCTTCAGCTGCAGAAGGATTTTTTCTTTTGTGTGAGACACAACAGCTACTTAGAAACGTGGCTCTTGATGCCCGTGGGACTTGTGGACAGAGGGCTGCAAAAACACCAGGGGCTGGATTAACCTAATGCTACCACAACTGGTGCTCTGGGCAGATTTATGACTGAGGGGATTTGCATCTAACAAGGATCTGGACTCTGGATTCAGAGAAGCAGACTGTGTTTGTATTATCTGCAGCAAGCTTAGAGAGGAAACAAACCCCCACTCCCTCAGAGGCTGGAAAAATGGCTGTAAGTGAGAAATTCTGTGAAACTTTGAGCAAGAAACAAGGACAATCAGCAGTTCTTGCTGAGTCCTAGCAATCCCCTACTGCCTGCCTGGGGATATGCAGCATCCAGTGAGGAAAGCTGCCGGCCCAGACTCCTGTTTATGAGGAATCAACACCCTGCTTGCACCGCTTGTCCAGCCCTGCTGAAGGATGAGAACACTAGGAGGTACATCTCCCTTTTTCACTCACGTGAAAGAAGTTCTTACTTCCATCATTCCCAACTCCCATCTTAGAGTCAGGCCTTTCTCCTATGGATGTGCAGCCAATCTTCCTTCCACCCTCACTGTCAATCATCCCTTCCCTAGATGCCAACTCTACTCTTCAGTGGGCATTAGCCAGAAGTCCCCTGTGAGGTCCACTCAGGATCAATCTAGACAGAGCAGGGGCCTGAGGGACCTGGGGGTGTCAGAAGAAACCCCCTCTCTCTCAGTGAGAAGTGTGGGCTGGGAAAGGGATGAAACCATCTTGTGCTTTATTTTGGGATAAAAATCTTCTGCCTCCTGGGAAATCAGCTAGCATAAGCAAATTCAGAGAGTTTTGAGATGGAAAAATTAGGAGACCTGAAATTAATTGCTAGTTGTTTGTCTCCAGGACCTGTCCCAAGGGAACTAACCCTTAGGCCATCTTCCAGGTCCTTCTTTGAGTTCATGAAGCTGCAGGCTCGGCACATTTTTTTTTTTTTTTATTAGCACTGAATCCCTTCATTTTCTTGCTCATCAGCTGAATTCTTCGGTGGCTGCAGGGAAGGGGTGTAATGGCTCTTGAGTGTTGCCCTGTTGGGACTTGCAGCAGTCACAGCAGTGTTTTTGGCCTGTTGTTAGCTTTGTGGGGTTTGGAGGAGCTTGTTCAGCCCAGGAATGTTCAGGTTCCTGGAGTCCCAGCCTCACTTCCTTGTCTCTATGCTAGGGAGAGAGACTGGGAGGAGACAGAGTCAGACAGGATTTTGGTAATGAGGGATGCCCACCACTCCTTGCCTGCTTCTCTAGAGAATTACCAGCTTTCTCCCCCTCCTATTATTTTTACATTTAATTTGTCTCCAAATGTAAAACTTTCCTGATGCCAGAAACTCCCATTACTGTGCATCCCCTTCATCATTAACAGGCACTGCCAGTAGTGGCTAATTAGCCATGAGTCAGGTATCTCTTGGCTGCTCTTCCTCGCATAGAACCTTGTGACAGGCATGTCTGGATGGCTTCCCTGCTTTCAGCAGTGATTTAGGGGATGGATTCTGAGCTTTTTAATTGCCTACTTAGCATAATCTGCTTGCTTTGCTTCCCTGTGGCACAGGGTGCTGCTGTGCAGGGCTGGCTTGGGCTGCCTCTAGTGCAACAAGAACAAGGAAAGAGAAGCCTTAAAAGCACAGATTGCCCCAACCTGAGCTGATCTGAGGCTGGGCCTGACATGGCTGTGAAGATGAAAGCAGTGCACAAATAGGCCAATTCCATGAGAAGTCTCTTAGTCACATCTCCATCCTTGTGCCCAAGCTCTTTTGACCAACTGTGGGGAGACAAGGGAGTGCAAAGGTAGCCTTTCTCCTACCCCCCTCCCTCTGCAGCTGGGATGGGACCTGGACATCTGTAGGTGTTGATGCAGCTGAGTGTGTCTCCTCCTCCTGGCTCTGCTGTCATCTTCACTTTGTCCTTGAAGGTGTGTTCAGGAGAGCTGGGAACCTTTGGCCTTCCTTGTGCTGCCACTTGATCCGTCCAAGACCTCGGGTTGTTTCCCTTCATTATTTAGGCCTATCCTAGCAAACTAGGAAATAATGAACACACAATAGGGTAAATATCAGTAAGGGCTGATATGTAAGTATCAGCCTATGACCTTGCCAGACCTTCAGCTGTGTCAGTCACAAAGGCACAAGGTCTCTGCTGATGGCTTTTAACTACTATCTGCCACCCAGCCTCTGTAATTTCACTCACTGTCTCTCTATCAAAGTGTCCTGATTCTCCCGCCTGCCGGTCTTGGCCTTTTTCTTCTGACTCTGACAAGGCAGCGTCAAGCTGCTGGATGACCCTTTCTGCCACCTCCGACAGCCTTTCCAGATGTATCTGCCTCTTGATGCTGCTGGGAACCCTCATCATGGGTAGTGCTTGGGATGCTCTGCACTGTAAGCAGAGGGCACAATTCCTGCCTCTCTCCCCAACTCATCCACCAGCTCGTGTCTGTCCAGCTGACATCTCTGTTTTATTGAAAACACTGTGTGGGGCACTTCTTGTACTCCCATATGGCTATTACCATATGGCTTTAGTTAACTGCTGGTATTCTCTAACTTGGCTTCCTTTTGCTAAAGCAGGAATGATGGTGCCTATTTACCCTGTTGCATAAGGGTGACATGGAGCTGTAGTTAATATTCACCTCATGCCATTTGAAGGCTGGGATCTCATCTGCCAGAGCTGTCAGCCACAACCCTGAGTGATGTTTTCAAGAAAAAAAAAAAAGAAAAAAAAAAGAAAAAAAAAGATCCAAAGCCCTTTAGGGCTGTTTCCTTGAAGTCCTTTAGACACAAGTGCTTTCATTGCATTTTAAAAGTGCATCTAATGCTGCAGTGTCTGGGCAATGCACATCAATAACAGAAATGGAGCAGTAAGCCCGGAAGGGATACTCAGTTCTCCACCCAGTTTTGGATTAGCCATGATGAAATTCACTCAGATGAGCAAGTAAAACTGCAGTGAGACTTGTGAAAAGCAAAGCCCACATGCATGTGGTTTGGGAGTTAACTCCATACACACAGCTGCCTTTGCTCCTCCAGAACCAGTCACTGTGTGAAAAATCTGGGGTTTTTTTCCCCCCCTGTGTCAGGAACCCCCTGATTGTAAAGCTGTGTTTACTGCCTGCCTGTGTTGTGGATCCAGGTTTGATTGATCCTTTGCACTGTGGAAAGGAAACAGTTACACTGAAGTAGCCAGCTCTGGGGATGATGCAAGTGGAAGATACATTAAGGTTCCCTGACATGGCTTTGCCAAGACAGCTCAGTTGTAATCCACAGCTTCCTGATCGCAGACTAGGCTGAGATCCAGCTTTCCAGACAAAGCCTGTGTTCACCTGATACCCTTCTCTCTCTCTCAACTGTTCTGGAGGCAGATGGTGACAGTTTTTCTTAATTCAGCATTAAAGGAGGTCCCAAGAATTCTGAAAACAAGAATTAATTATATCTAAAATTTCTGCACCTGTCAAAATGCCACAGATGTGGTTTTGATAACCTAAAAAACCTATGTCTGTGTAGTGGAGCATTTCTTAATCTTTACACTATAAACATCAATTTAATGAGAAAGTGAAGCTGGAGTTATACAACATTCTAGGATGTATTCAGCTCGTTAAGTGGGAGTGATCTATACAACTGCAAAACAGTGCTAAAACTGAATTCCCATTAGGATATAAGGGACTGAAAACTGTGCAGTAAAGTTATGCTGGTCCCTGCTGCAGAAATCTTACCCTCCAGCTTTTGAATTTTTAAACTCCCAGGGTAAATCCCCAAGCGCTCACCTTCCCAGTTTGGTTAGGCAGTTAACCCAAGCAGGGTCAGGGCCAGTGGGGTGCAGGCTGCTGGCTGGAAGCTGCAGACCCAAGACAGGGTTTTGCAGGAAAGGAGAACTGAGCCCCTTCCTTTCAGTGTGGCAAACTTGTCTGAGTATCACCTGGGCAGCTGAAATAGTGTCTTTGGGTGACTGCACAGCTGGGACGCTGCCAACCCTTCACTGTACGAGGCAGACAGGCACTGCCAGGAACCCACAGGCACGGGTGCAGAGGGCAGACTGCTTCCCAGCTTCACCTTGGCAGGTTAGTCAAGCACAGAAACAAGACACAGCCCGGACTGGATCTCTCCTGCTGTTCCACTGAGTACAGTGAGCTGAAATAGGCTTTGTCCTTCCACATTTCTGTATGGGGTCTGCCTGTGCATCAAAACAGCAGTGCTTGAAGAAATGTATCTTACCCTTTTTGCCCTACCAGTTCATGGGTGGTTCAGGTTTCTACCTGCTGGGTGTGGGTCAGACTGAGAGTAGCTGGTAGATGTAGATGGGGAGTACCCTCAGTTTGTGGGTGACCCACTGTTTTGCTGTTTGGCAGTGGGGAGGGACACATGATGTGTGATCTGACTCCACTATTTCAGGTCCTTTCAATCTCCCATACCACATCTCCATAACAGCCCAAATGTAATTAAAACCTGGCAGATGCTCCAAGCTCTCTGTATGGCTGGGCTTGTTAATTATCTCCTGGATCCATCTAACATGCTGCCAGAAAGCAGAAATCGCATTTCAGCGGAGGAAAAGGGAGTCCTGCATCAGCTCTGTGAAAACCAGATGCCAAAACCCAGGAGATTGCAAAAGTGAGAGGAGAATTCTTTTCCTGAATGTGGTCTCCATGCACACATTCCTCTCTGCTACCCCTAAACCCCACTAGATTTTAGACGCTCCTTCAAAGCATTGCTGCTACCCTGTGCTCTTTACAGGATCCCGATGGCAGGAAGGGTACAAGCCAAGGGTTTTGAAATGGACATTTAATAGTAAAATACTCCCTCTAGCAGAGAGAGAGAAGTGGAGAATTTGGATCACGTAAAAACAGCCTGGCTGAACAAACTTAGGCCCTGGTATCTCCAAATGAAGCAGCTATTTCTTGCCTTCCTGCTACTGACAACACCCGTTTTCTTGCAGCAGCTTTGGATGCCAACTCTGCAGGCGTCTTTTGCTGCAAACTGCAAACCACTTCATCTCCAGACTTAAAAGAGGAAGCTCTCCTGTTAAATATTTAATCAAAATTAATTTATGCCTTGCGTAACACCTTGTAACTGGGCCTGGTTTCCAGGTAAGGCCACCCATTTTAGACCTGCATTTCCCTCCATCACACATTGCTTCGTTGCCCTCTCCCTGCTTGTGCTCACAGATGTTCTGTACCTGGCCAAGACTTTGGGTCTGACCCTTCTGTGTGGTTTTTGGGTTCATGGGGCCCAGAGCTCTTCCTCTGGCCATAGACCTGCTCTCTGTTTTTGCTAAGTGATGAGTTTGCAGCAGTTTGCAGTCCTCTGCTGTCCCTGGGCTGTGCAATCACAGGGAACTTTTCCAGTTTGGTTCTTCATTCTGGAGTCCAACAACCGAAAGAGGTTTGTTCTGACTGCAAGCAGGATTATGGAGGCAGAGGGTTGAGTTAGTAGGAGCAGGGAGGGATTTTTCACTCGGAAAACCAGAATAAGGCTCCAGAAAAAGGGAGCTTGGAAAGAAATGGAGTTCTGTAGAGGTCTCCCTGTCTCCCACACTACTTATCTTTAAGCCTGTTTTGGGAGGGGACAGGGATGAGGTCAGACCTGCTGTCTATATGCTGCACCTCCAGTGCTCTGCAGGATCCTGTAGGGAAAACATCAACTTACTGAGTGGGTCTGGGAAAGGACTCACTCAGCTTTGGAACCTCAGTCCTGTTCTGTGCTGTGTTTCCCACCTGCAAAGCAGCACAAACAGTCCTGGCCTGTGGGATGCTGGGAAGGAGAGCATTTGGAGTGCTTGGATTTGTTGGCAAAGTGGGGCTATAGGTATGAGAGGCAGATGGCCTGGAAATCATGATACTAGGGATTTTATTCCTTAAGATGCATTGGGGGATCTGCCTCTGAGTCAGAATGAAAGGTACGATGGAAATGTCAATTCCCATGGGGGATTTTAAGTTGCTGGCATACACATCAAAGACTAAAAGTCTCAGAAAAGCCCAAAGCCTTTCTGAGAATGCTGCTGATTTTGCATTTCTTTTTATCCAATCCTGCATTTATTCCTGTGAAACTAATGGGGCTGACATGGGCTCTTTTCTTAGTCACTTCTCTGTCTTCTCTTCAGCATTGGTGATCTGCATCACAGGAACATGGTTTGCTCAAAGAAAATGAGGAGAGAAGGTGGGGATTGCTCTTTATCTGGTTAGAAAAGCTAGCAAGTGTCAAGGAGGGAACAAGTGTAGGTGTCTGAATACATTTCTAGTAGAAGAAAGCAGCTGCCATCCAGCACCTGTCAGTGGCCAACATGCTTTGAGTTGCACTGCCTTTGCATGAGGCTCAGCACCATCTCCAGCCCTCTGCAGCAGCTGGCAGAGAACTGGGAGCTGAGAAGGATGGTCACATCTCTGCCAGCCACCCCAAAGTGGTTCCTGCTGAATGGGGTGATCAGCTTATGGTAGGGCCTCATAATGGGACACCTTTCCCACAGGCAGGGAAGTTTTACTGATATAAACAAGGACAGAATGGGATGCAGAGCTCAGCTTGGCACGTGGGTGTATCTGCAAGGCTGCCAGCTCTGGGGCCAAACACCCTGCAGGAGGGTTGTCTGTGCTGTGCAACCAGTGGGATTGAGTTCAGTGTGCTTTGGAGAGGGGGAGGAACTGTAAGACTAGACAAAAAGGAGTAAATGGCAAACCAGATCAAGGAGAGGGTGATGGGGCTGACCCTGTTGGGGCTTTGTAAGAGATTGCACAGCAACTGCCGTGCACGGTTTTCAGTCCTACCCTTCTCTGAGAAGGCACACTGGGATGGGGCAGCACAGTTTCTCGAGTTAGATCCTCCCTCCTGTCCCTGCCAGGCTCCTTACCATGCCTGGGACTTCCTCCGGGGCATGCCGTGCCGGTGCCATTTCGAGTGGGGCGTTAGGTGGTAAATCAGCTGCCTGCAGATTCTGTCTGAGGACTTCCAGGGGTCATATTCCTGAAAGCAAAAGGACAACTTAGACTCTGCCCACACCATAGCAGAATATGAGGCAAGGGGGAGGGACGAGGAAGATGGGAAAGGAGCAAAGACGGTAGTGAAGTGCAGGCATGTATATAAGGGAGGAGATGAAGACAGGATGAAAGAGGAATGGTGAGAAGGCCTGAGATGCCTCTGCCACTTGTTAATTCCTCCTGGGATGGCGGAAGAGAAGTATGAGCTCTGCAATACCAGGAAGGATCCCAGCCCAGCCACCATGTTCCTACCCAGAGTGGGGCTACAACTTCACACCCTGCCCAGGAGAAAGCGGAGCTCAGAAGAGGGGGTTATTTTCTAGAGCTGTGGCAGGGGCTGGCTCCAGACCAGGCAACACCCAGGGAGGTAGATGTGGCTGACTGCTCTGTGCAGAGACCCCCTATATATTTTTCTTCAAAAGTTCTCCACTTTCAAAAGTGTAGGGACAGCATGGGTGCCTGAGCTCCTCACTGCTGTATCCTCAGCAGCACCCATCCCCAGCTGCGCAGACAAGCTGCCAACTTGTGTCAATGTAAAATGCTAAATTTCTACCCATTACCTTGTTGCCGTGCTTCCCCAAACTCTGTCTTTGGACTGATTGTGTGTGATCCCCTCACCTGGAAAGTTCAGTAACTGGCACCCTTGCCCCATCCCCGCGGTGCTTCTTGCTGGGAGAGATGCTCCTCCTGTAGCAGTACCCTGACTCTGTGCCCTCCCATACCCTATATGGGAGATGTCAGGACAGGGAACTTTCACCCTACTCCATCTTATTTCCTTGCAGTCCATTCTGCTCCTGGAGGTTTGAGTGTGGGAGCTTCCCAGTGCCCGTAGTTCCCTCCACCCCTGAAGTAACTTGCCAAGAAAAGATGGCACCAAGACAGTTGGTGTTTATTTTTGCACGTGTTCTCTAATGCAGTGACTTTGAACAGAATCTCTTCCTCCAGTGAAGCAGAATGGCAAATGGCAGCTGCTGAAGGCTGGGACTTCTGCCCTCTCTATCATATTTTCCAAATGCTGGCATACACCTGCATTCCCATTCCTCAGCCCTCCAGCCATGGTGCAACATGTGCATTTAGGGATTTGACAGGTAAACACATAGTACAGCTGTCAGGGGATACCCTGATTTATTCTTTACTGTGAGTGGTTAAACCACTGCGCTGTGGGCCAACAGCTGCACTGTGACTTCCCTCAGCAGCCATCAGCTCAACCCTCCTGGGATGCGCTGCCAGCGTG
Organism: Oxyruncus cristatus; assembly: GCA_013399855.1. Lineage (NCBI taxonomy): Eukaryota > Metazoa > Chordata > Aves > Passeriformes > Cotingidae > Oxyruncus > Oxyruncus cristatus. The sequence continues at coordinate 451,716 of VXAY01004937.1, read as the reverse complement.
TGGCAGTTCTGCTGTGCCAAGCGGAGAGGGATCCCAGCCTTAGTGCTCAGCTGAGCAGCCCCTGACCCCTACCCCAGCCCCCCTAGGAACACACAGGGTTGCTCTTGGGATAGGTGCCTTGTTCTAGCCTGGCACTGTGCTGGCAAGGCTGCAGCTGGCACTCTGCTGTCACCTACAACGGCAAACCTTTCCAAGTGGGGGCACGTGCACACCAGGCTTCAGCATAGCAGCTGGCACAATGCTCTGCGGGCGACTGTTGGCTCACACGACTGAGAATTACCCTCCTGTTCTCTCCCGTGTCCTCACTGATTTGATTTCCACTGACAGACTGGGAATTGCACTCAGCCTGCTTGCCTGTAATGCAGTTACACCCACCAGATGCTCAATCAGGGTCGGAGACGGGACGTGGTCTGATAGTTTTTGTTCTGGGAAGGGTGCTGTAGGCACTGAAGCTCTCCAGCCACTGAGTTAAACTCCTGTTGGCTTTGAGGGGCAGCTCAGGTGCTCAACATCTTCCTTAGGAATGGTGAAAATCATATCTATGTAGTGGTGGTACGTGTGTCAGTGCAGATAAGCA